>MNCI01017649.1:0-14398 GCA_015680685.1 Gnetum montanum
TTTGAGAGTTGTGAGGATGTGAAATTGGGTTTAAAGGATGAGAGACTCAAAAATTAGGGTGTGCTATTAATAGAAGAGCTTCATTTATGTGAGGGGTTTTTACAAAAATGGTAGAAAGGAGAAAGGACTCTTCGTCAAGCTAGAGAAATGGCTATCTCACAACAAAATCCTCAAAATAATAAGACAGAAAAAAAATACACAAAAATACTTTCATTTATTACTTCATCTCATTTGTTAGTGAGCACAAATTTGGTAATGAAAACCACAAAGTAAGTCCAATAGATTCTAGATAGATTAAGCGTTGCCTAGGATAGGTAATCAATATATGCTACTTGGCGTCAAAGGCCACTAGAGTTTGCAATTGAAGATCATGTATTTCTTTGTGTTTCCTATTGAAGGACCTTACACGATTTGGCTGAAAGCAAAATTTAGCTTCTAGGTACATTGTTCCTTTTAAAGTATTGTGAAGAATTAGGAGGATGGTCTATCAAATAGCATTACCTTCGTAGTTAGCATAGAAACATGATATGTTTGATGTATTCATGTTGCAATGGTATGTGCTTGATGAGTGGCATGTGATTAGTCCTTTAGAGACATGATTATAGAGTAATGTTAGTTATTTAGATTAGCTAGTAGAGATTATTGATTGCATGGTATAGTAGTTTCATAGTAAATTTATTCCTATGATCAATATTTTTTGGATCAAACATGATACCTCAGAAGCTACCTTGAAGGTGAATAGTGAGATGCATGCAACAAATCATGAGATCTTTTGAGTGGAGTTTTCTTAAGGAGGAAAGAGTGTTCCACCTATTTTGTAGGCCTTGGGTATTACATTATGATTATGGTTTATATATTGTTGTGTAGTATTGGTGGATTATTGAGGATGAGTTTGTTTGTTAGAATGATGATTTATATGTTATGTTTTTTTGGATCTTATGATATGATTCTAATGCCTTTACATATTTAACTAGCATGATTATATATATTGATCCTGTGCAATGTGTAGATAGGTGATGTGAATAGCATGGATGTTGGGTTGGGGTACAAGAACAACTATTCATTATGTGTTTATGCTTTACATGTGATTCTGGTATGTATGAATTTGAAATTTCATGATATGTTCTATGATTCTTGGGTATGCTTTGTAGTATGTTTGATATAGATCTCATAGGTTTAAAAGGATTTTGATTTGGAGTCCTAGTATGGTTCTTATGTGCCTTTGAAGTGTGGTGTATTAGTTGAGTGAGAAAACTTGATTATGAAGTTATAAAATGTTTTTTATTGTCAAGAATAAATATACAAAGTAAATTTGATTTAAAGCTTTTGTATCACATAGGCAAAAAATCAAACAAAACTGTAACTTTTCATTAGAAAGCTTATATGCATTACATATAAAGCATAAAATGCATGTTTTATTATTTACCATTTTTCCTTCCTTCTATCCACCATCTTTCATTCACTTCATGCATTTGGATTTTCTTTTTATTTCTATCCTAAATAGAAATCAATTTTGAGCTTATTTTTTTCTAGGTTTCTTCTAGTCTACACATCTCTTGTGAATTTTGGCTTTGAGAATACTTTTTTTTACTTTGAACTAAGATTTGGGATTGTTTTGATGATATATATTCATGGGTATAGGTGTCTTTTAGAACACAATAGCATCTTCCCAAAGTTCTATAGTTTTATGGTTATTTTAGACTTTCACTTCAATAAATTAATTAGTGGATTGCCTTTAACTTTCCCTTGTATTTTAGTGCTGAATTAGTATATACAATTATGTGGTATGGGTATGTGGGGTGAATAGGATAAATATTGAGTTTGGATGTATAGTTTCATAGATTGCCAAAAATTTTAGTTATATTTGTAGATTATGCATAGCAAATATGTGATGAATTGAATAATTTGATACTTGTAGAAAATTAGGTATGATGTTAGGATGACTAGCATGGTTTTGGTATCATGTATTATGAATATAGTTCTATTTGCGTACTTTCGAGGATTTCAATTATTACTTGTCATAATTAAATATTATTATTTATTATTTTCTTAATAAATTTTAAACATACATCTATTTGTGTCAAAATATAATGAAAATGAAATTAGTATCATTGGAATTGTCTTCTTACTTATTTTCTAATTATATAATTTATTTTATCTTTTGGCATCTATCTTTTTGAAGGTTATATTAGTAGTCCTTTTCATGAAATTATATGTAGTTCAAGAAATATGCTAATAGAAAGAATTTTTATCAAGCCAAGCTAATGTATTATATTTTTGAAATATGTATGCCTATTAAACTTGAATCTATGTAGTCATGTCATCTATCTACTTCAAATGTGTTATTGTTAGAACATGTGATGGCTTATGCTAGCCTAAATTAGTACATGTCTATACAAAAACATTGGTAGTAGTCATTGGTAGATGGTGATAGCATGAGGATGTCAACTAGTTAGTTATGAAACATCCTCGAAGTAATTATAAATTAACTCCTACTATGATCTATCAATGAGTCTTTTTCTTAGAACTCATCCTTAGAGTGGGAGATTGTAGGTGTGTATATTCCTATAGTTTTGGTGGTTGTGGATCCTAGGTTGATAAACCCTAAGGCCAATTAGGTAGATAAAATACCTACATGTAAAGGATTGATTATGAGTACTTATATGAATGTTACATATATTACACTCAGTGTAGATATGCTAATGACGACATGGATTATAGCTATATGTTAGTATAGCTATCACATGGATTATGTGCGTATGTTAATATCACTTTGTGAGTTATAACAATGGTAATATATCTTGTAATTGATTAATGAATAGGTGGTCTATGTAATGATTGATGGTGTGATGTGGATATGAATACATAAGTATGATTGTGGAATGGTATGTGGTGTGAAAGGCACATGGTGCCATGGAAATATGATTGATTATGCATGATAGTGATTATATTTGTGACTATGTGTTCGCTAAGTGTTCACTTTAGTAGGGATTATGTTAACAATGTGGTGTTAACCTAGTGGTAATATTCTTGATTTGAAAGCATTAAGTCATAGGTTTGATTCTAGTAGGTAATGTTAAATTATAAAGTTCTAATTGGACTATATATCTTAGGGTGTACCTATATTATAATTATTTTAAAGTTCCAACACCACTATGTGTATTATTGTATGTACATGTATTATTTAGAGGGTGTGTGAGATTGACCTTGATGCAGGTTTCTTTGTACCTCATTCTTCTTCTTTGATGCAACACTTGTTGACTATGTAGTAGGGGAACTATAAAGGATTTCCACTTAATTTTATACTAACTTTATTTATTTATAGACTATGGGGATTTTTTAATATATATTTCCATGTACAGATGTATAATTTTTTTGTAGACTATTCATATTTGCATGATCCTTAGAGTACTCTTATATATATGATGTATATGTTTGTTTAGATTATGAGAGCAATACAAATTTTTATTTTCTATAAAGAAATGTAGTTTTATAGCTTAATATGTATTCTTAGTCATTGGTTTGGCATGATTTTTGTACATTTTGTTCTTGAAAGATATATATATCAAGTGGTTTATTCTTAATGCTTTTCCATGCACCACTGGATTCCTAATTTATTATGCTTCAATTATGTTATTATTGGTAATCCTAGGCATCACTTTTTCCTAGCCAAGTACAATAGAATGTTACATCTCTTCATAGAGCTACAGCAATGAGAGAACTGGAGGATACATAAAGGAGCAAGAGAGAAGAAAAAATACTAACACACTTCTTCATTGCTTTGTCTTAGTACTCCTAACATCTTCACAATGAGGTTTCGCCGTTAATTTATAAGAGGAGAGGGAAGGATTTTGTCAAAATTGGCATTCCTCTCATGAGGGCTTAATTAGTTAATCTTTTTTCTATTTGTTATTTTCTCTTAAATATCTCTATTCTAAGCTGTTCTAACTATATTTCATGGCATTTTAGCATTTTTTTTTGGTATATAACTTCTAACTTCTAATCTTCTGGAGGTAAAGTAAGGGTTGTGAAAAGGGCATAGACAAAGTTTGGACTTTGTCCAAAATCACAATAGTCATCCTTCAATGTCAAAACTTTGGCTTTAGAATGATGTTTCTCGCTTGTTACTCCTTTTCTTCTTGATTTGATGTTGCTTCTTATCTTCTTTGATTGTTAGCCTTGCTCCTTTAAGCTTCCTTGAATTTGTTTACTTTGGCACCTTGCTTTTTTTTATTTGATGCTTGTGAGAACTTATAACACTTTTTGGAACCTATGTACTTCATTAAGTCATTTTGAACTTGGATTGAATTGCTCTTTCTTGAATTTGAATTTTGGCATGCCTTTCTTTGTTCTTGGTGTTGTTGATGATCGATTTGATTTGGTGGCTTTGCTTTACCACTTGCAACTTCTTCTTTGCCTTGGATACTTTTTGAATGCTTTGAAAAAGTTATTAATTTTGATAAATAGAAAAATAAATAATAAAAAAATTAAAAGGGTTTTTTTTGAAATTTTGATATTAATTTTAAAAAATTTAAATTCAAATAAGAGAAAGTTGAAAACAAAAATATAAATGGAAAAATTTACAAAATAAAGAAAAATATTAATTCCTATAAGAGGGATATAAAATAGAAACAGGAATTTTTTATTTTTTTATTTTTTAAATTTAAGAAAAGAAATTTTATTTTTTGATGTTTATCTAATGAAATAAACTATAAAAGGAACAAGAAAACTAAAAGAATAAAGAAAAAAATAAATTAATAGGGAAAAGTACAAAGAAAATTAAAATAGTAGGTAAAAATATTAATTTTAATTGAAAGAAAAAAAATGCTGCCAAAATATTCATTTGCATAAAGAATGTGAAACATGAAATGCAAATATAAAAAATCACTAACATAAGAAAGAAAGAAAGAAAATTTATTACTTTAAATATATAAGTAGAGGAGAGCAACAACAAGAAAATTTAATTAAAGAATTTTTTACCTTAAAATTTAAAAATAAACTTTTTTCCTTTTTGGATATTAACTATGAGTTAAGGAACACTAAAAGCATTAATTGCAGCAAGAAAAAGTCCACCTAAATTTGAATGAAAAAATTTACCTGATGAAAATTAAAAGGTAAAAATATCAGTTCTGATTAGAAGAAGGAAAAACAAAAAAGATATGCTTTAATTGGAGTTTTAGTAGTATTTTTTTAAAATTGAATTATTTTAATATTAATTTTAAAAATAAAGTAACCAAGAAGAGAGGTAAACAGCATTGAGAGGAGAAAAAGGCAAAAAACACTACGCTTAAGGAAAAATAGGATGGAAAAAATACCAATGAGATTGAGAGGGTGAAAGAAGCCAAAACATTGAATGTGAGAGGCAAAACGGATGGGGAGCAAAAGAAAGTATGAAATACAAAAGTGGCCAGAATAACAATATTAAATGGGATAAAAGGGGAGAAAGGCAGAAACATTGAATGTTTGAGAGGCAAAGCTGATGAGAGAGAGAAAAAGAAATCATTAGGTACCAGAGTGACAAGGATAGTCCGGATTATGGTGACAAAGCCCAAATCAAGAACAAGAAAGGAAAAATGAGAAAAACACAAAAACATTGAGAAGTAAAAACCAGATGCAAAAAAATTACCAGAGAATACGCAAAAACGAACGAGCAAGAGAGAAGAAACCATGAAAAACGATGCAAAAATTGAAAAGATGAAAATATTAGTCAGCCAAAGCCGATTGAGAAAAGAAATCATGGAAAGCGCGATGTGGAAGGAAACGAAGGGAAAAAAATATTAATCCACATGCAAAAGCTGAAAGAAAAGAAAAGAAAATTTAAAAAGAATAAAGATAGTGCCAACAAAGGTACTGAAAATGACGTGAAAGTTTAACTCATAATCTCCTAACGTCGGATTCTCTTTTCAAAACATGCAGCCGTCAAAACATGCAGCCGTTGCAGCAGCTGACAGAGGACACCAGGCAGGCACAGCCGGACACACCACAGGCATACATGGAGACATGGAGACACCGGTGACCACGGCGGCACAAGTGGAGGCGGGGACCAGGAGACCAAGCAGACCTTGATGAACAATACGAGCGACGGGAGGGAGATGAGGTTGGGGAACCCAAAGGACGCTCTCAACGGCTCCGGAGTGTTCACCGGCTGCCTGCGGGAGGGGATGGTGCTGCGGATAAAGGTTGGTGGCTCAGCCGCGGGCACGCTAGAATGGTTGGAGCGCAGCCTGATTGGCAAGTTTGTGTCAGAGGGAGCGAGGCCACAAATGGATTTGGCAGCGGACATGGAACGGATACTGGTGGAGGGGCCTTGGTTCTATGGGGCACAGGGTTAGCGCTGGCACCTTGGTGCCCGAGGGTGCACCACAACAAAGACTTGTTTGAACAGGCGTTGGTTTGGGTTCGATTACACGGTCTCCCTCTGGATGGATTTCCCTCAATTGATGACAGTGTTATTCGGTGAGTTTATTAAATTTGACTCATTCATTGAGGTGATGGACTGTTTGCGCTTTGCGTAGTTTTGTGTGTGGAGGTCCGTACACTCCGTGGACCATGTCGAGGAACTTGTGCTGGACACTGACCTCAGAGATGAGTGTGTTCGCGTACAATTTGAAAATTTACCAACGGAGGCCCCGACCATGCTTGCAGACCTCACTAATGGGGGCGACCTTGTGAATCGGGGCCATTCCAACCCTAAACTTCACGACAGGGGTTGGCAGCTCATGAGAAAAAAGGGACGGGTGGCCAACAAGGGCTTGCTGGAGCCCGTAGGGGTTGCAAAGAGTAAGGTGAGTGCTCCAAATAACACGGTGGGGAAACCACAAGGTAAGGGAGGGGCTAACCCTGTGCATGATCTAGCCATCCTATTCCACGACTAGCCGACAGGGGGACCATCAGTGACCTCTTGCGGGGGATGATCTTCGGCTAGTGGCTAGGATGGCCGACTAGGCATGATGAGCAATGATCCTTATGGTGCCTGAACGAGCAGCAATGCCTCGCTCCAAACCCACTAGACGTTGGTGGGTAGGCTCGTCGCTGTGGGGATAGACACTGCAGCTGCTAACCAGCTGGATCACCACTAGCAGGGGTTCGGAGCGGCCCAAAATCCCCAAAGGTTGCCGGGGGGTACTACAAGAGAAGGGGATGGAGGTAACCCAGCTACCGCCCAAGGTTGGACACCCTGACAAAGCTCATACCAGGCACACGACCACACAATTGTATGTCAACTTGGGAGTGCAACCTACACTCTCGGAGGTTTACAACAGACATTCGTTTGTTTCACCATGAAGGTACTTTCTAGGAATCACCGGGAAAGGGTACCTTGTATAAATGACATACCCTGAACTGAATGGTGCACACCAAGGGGTTCGATGTAGTCAGTCTCCAAGAGACCAAACTACGACAGACAGATGCTCAGGTGTTACAGTGGCCGGGCTGGTGCAGTCACCTCGTGCCTAGTCAGGGACGGGCAAGCGGCCTATCTATCCTCACTAGGGCAGACTCGTCTTTGCTAGATGCATCCGACTAGTACATTATGGTGCACCTGCTAGGACCAGATGTCTAGATCACCAACGTCTACGGGGCCCAAGTGTGGCAAGACCGCATCAGGGAATTATTGCAGGTTGTAGGGATGGTTGCCCGTGGCTCCTACTAGCTCATCATAGGGGAGTTTAATCAATAGCTCTATAGCTGGGAGAATACTGGGGGTTCCGCTTCGAAGCCACGAGGTGCTTCCAAGTGCCTAGCACTGTTACAACGCATTGGCCTCATAGACCTCAAGATTACAAGCTGCAGATACACCTGGAGGAACTAAAGGTACGGCGCGACTAGGGTGTAGTCCCGCATTGACAAGGTTTGGGTCAATGATGCCCTATTGTTGGATTGGGAAGTCCATGCTTACGGGTAGGACTGGATGGCCTCGAATCACCGGCCCATCATCTGTCACCTAGAGAGAGACGTGTCCATGGCCCCACGCCCATTCAGATTCGAATGAACCTGGCTAACCAAACCCTGGTAGGGAGAGCTAGTCCAGTCTATTTGGTAGGAGTACAATGTGGCTTCCTCAAGCATAGACTCAGCGCCCTCAAACACCAAATCAAAGCCCTCATTACGAAGGAAAAGTACAGCTTCAAAGGCTATCAATCTCAACTACAATCCCAACTGCAACACATCCAGGACTAGCAAGAGCACGGCGCCGATCTCACCCAAGAGGAACTTACCCTCTTGGTCAAGTTGCAGATATTAACACATGAAGAGGAGGAATGTTGGCGTCAAAGGGATCATATACAATGGCTCCAGGCCGGCGACCGTCACACGAAGTTCTTCTTCGCGGTGGCAAAGGCACATCGGGGGACCTGCAATCAATTGCAAAGAATTCTTCACAGCCTCAGTCATGAGGAACAGTCCCAGTCATTGTTTGGACCGTATAACCTATCATGCCACTAGCAATAGGTTTGGCAATTGCAACCCACCGATCCCATATTTGTGACTATTCCACAGATCCTCACAGCATCTGACAACCAACGTCTCACGCAACCCTTCTCCTGTGCCGAACTGCATAATGTGCTGTAGGCTATGCTAGTTGATAAAGCCCCAGGGCTAGATGGATGGCCCTTTGAATTTTTTTGCATGTTCAAAGACGTACTTGGGCCTAACCTACTTCACGCCTTCAATCGTATGCTCACATGGCAACAAGTACGCAAGCAAATCAACTACTCTCGCATGGTCCTGATTCCAAATATAGTTAACTCCACATCCCCTGGGCATTTTCGTCCTAGTGGAATTTGTAACTCACTGCTACGGCTCTTCTCATAGATCGTGGTTGCCAAGATGAGGCCCCTCATGCCACGGTTGGTGGGACAAAACCAGGTTGGGTTTGTCAATGGCCGTCATATCCAGGATCAGGTGCTACTCCAATAGGAAATCTAGCATTCACTCAAAATCGCCAGACTCCTCGGGCTCTACATCAAATTAGACATCACTAAAGCTTACGAATTCATAAGCTAGGCCTCCCTTAGGATGGTGCTATAGGAAAAAGTGTTTACTAAACCATTCGTGGATTTGTGCCTTCAGGTTCAAAAAGGTGGACAGTACTTCCCATACATTGACGACCACCTTTGGGGGTTCCATGGAATGGGCTATGAAATTAGACAAGGGGATCCTCTCTCCCCTCTCCTCTTCCTCCTGATGATGGACCTCATGCAAAACTAGTGCACCGAGGAAGGCATCCTGGGGCTGGATGTACATGGAATACGATGCTTAACTGCTCACTACGCGGATGACACAATGATCTTTACCTGTGCTATTGTGCCGTAGGCCCAGGAAATTCTGAGGGCACTGGATAGGATGAAGAGGGAAGTGGGGCTAACCCCCAACCTAGGTAAGTCCATGATCTACCTAACCCATACCCACCCTAGTGTCTGCAACAAGGTGATCCAGATTTTGGGGATCCTACCAAGGGAAGCGGAAGATACATACCTAGGTGTGCCCATGCACAACTGCCATAGACAACAAACCTGGTAGGCACTCCTAATGAAACTACAGAAATGAAACACACACTGGGTGAAAAGGTTCCTATCCTAAAAAGGGAAAATCATGCTAGCGTTGACGGTGTTGGCCGCCACAGCGAGATTCGTAGCATCCATGGCCACCCTACCTTCAAGATTCATTTAGAAAATTGACATGATAATTCAGGATTTTGTATGGTCTGGGAGCCACGGTGGGCCAAAAATGCATCTTGTGTCCTGGGAGAAGACCGCTCGCCCCATTCTGATGGGGGGTGTCAGCATTTTGCTATTTGCAGTGGAAGCTATAATGGGCAGGTAGCGGCTTCTTTGGCATTTCTCCTCGACGTCGAATGACCCCCACCAGTGGGTGCAAATTCTACTGTGCAAATATCGTCCCTCAGTGGCTTCTGGGTCAGACTCCCTGGTGTGGTGCCAACATGATAACAAGGTTGCCCTACACCCCCGGTAGCTGCTACAACGTCAATTCCTGGTAGACCCCCGATGGATGCGGTTGTCGAAAGGCCACTAACCAGAAAAAATCAAGACCTTCGTGTCATTGTTCTTGCACGAGGCACTCCCCGTCCAAGCGTGGTTAAGGGCACATGACATGTTCATCGATGCCACCTGCCAGATGTGCAATCAATGGATAAAGATGCTTCACCACTTCTTGCATGAATGACACATGGCCTAACAATTATGGTGTACGGTCAGCCTGCCCCCACTCGACTACCCGGGAAACTAGTCGATGCTAGCTGCATTGTGGACTATCTGGCGTGCCCGAAATGATCAGGTCTTTAAAGGAACAGATCTTCCCCCACCTGCCATGCTGGCTTTCGCATTCCGTCGACTCTGGGGTGAAATTACTACAGTTATGGGGATGCATGCTACTTTCCTTGAGTCACCCGCTACCGACATCCAAAATCAACTAGAGCTCTGGCAATGGGTTACGCGGATGGGGTGGAACCAAGTGCTACAATGGATCATGGCTGAATTTGGGCTGGACGTCCAACCGTTTTATTCAGGCTGGAGTGGGGAGGTCACTGTCTTCCGTGGATGCCAAATTCTGGTGACCGTGGACACCTTAGCCGTAGCTATTGGTGCCCCCGCAATGGGAGTACAGATCGCCACGGTCGCTCGATCCTAGGCCATGGTGGCCAATTTCTTCTAGGGTTCCATCCCCCAGACTACCAGTAGCCACATTTGGGGGATGGCCCTCTAGCCCATGTGGCATGCCATGGTGGCGTTGGTGGAGAGTTGCTTCATTCGGTTGGGCTCTCCCCACAAACTCAATGGGGTACACTTCATGTTCCTACAGAGCATGCACGTTGAGACTCCCGTCAACCTCCCCTACTTTCTCTGGGAGTCTCTACAATGGTGGCACCCTGGTAGACACCTTGGGTTATCCGTGCCCTCTGGCAAGCTGGTACCGCAAGTGTATCAATGGAGGTAGAGGAGGCATGGTTTCCTAGTGGGGGGACCACAACCTTGGATGGGTCCTCGGCTATGCCCCCCTACGACACTTAAGATACTGTTGGTGCATGGGTCGAGCTGGGACCTATCCCACGGAGTGATGTGTCGACTGAAAATGGTGGACCCAGAGACAACACGGAAGGGTAGCTTCAAGACAATCCATCACTGCCATCGCAATCATACAACCAGACGTTGCAATGGATCGAGAACATTATCAAAGACCACATGACAAGCATTGCCTAGATCATTGAGAAAAATAGATGTTGCCTGGTGGCTGACCTGGGAGAGCCAGTTCCAAGACTTCAAACCTCTAAGGAGAGTCGGGGATCTACCACAACCAACCCAAAAATTCGCTAACATGGGGTGGGGAGGGTGGCGGCGGTTGCCCAAATTTCCCTGGTTCTCTGGTTAAGGATTTGGGAATGGGGCATATTGGCTGCTTGTGGAGATGACCATGGTGGTCATGGTTCGTGGGGGACCCGAGGTTGGGGTCTGCAGTTGGTGTGCAGCCAGTAGCTCTAGCCTATGCTGTACTAATGTATAGCCTTCTTTTTGGGAATACAATTCACTCGATTTTTTCCAAAAAACAAGAAAAAAGAGCATGATTACATGGTCCATTATGAGAGTCAAACTATTGATGATGTTCTATGGATCCATACAATCAAACTTGTTAGGTGGGGGATTATTTATCATGCTACCCCCTTGTTTATCTAAGTTTATTTTTTGAAGGGTAGGAAAGTTGATATAGGGACAACTCTTTCAAGTCCTTGCCATTCCAATAGGTAGAGGATTGAAGAATTTTGACAACTTGATAGACATATTGAAGGCATAGTAGGCATCTTTCCTAAGAGCTATAAGATTAACATGTGACATATTATCATTATAATAGATGTTTGTCTTTGTTAAAAGAAATCTTACCCATATAGAAAACATCTCTAGAAAGATCACTTACAAGTGGAGGCAATGTCTTGCCTATAGTATAAACATCTTATCTAGATTGAAGACATGTTGCCTACATGCTACACTTGAGAGAAAGACATCTTCCCATATGTGTAGATGCCTTATTTGGATGTGGCAATTTTACAAAGTGGTTCGAAAATGGAAAATAGCCACAAAATTCAATTTTAGTGTAGAAAATGTTTTCTAAATGTGTTAATTTCAGTTTTGATAAATATAGGTTTATGTTTCATGTTTTTGGTAAAGAGAGATATGTGATCAATTGTGCATCAAGAATTGACCTCTTTTTCTCTATGTGTGGATCTTGGTCCTCTGTGTGTTTACAGGAAGAGATCCAAGTTTAATTGAACCTTGCATTCAAATTGATCATGTGTGTGTTATTGTAGCCCTTATTTCTCTACAATATCATTGAGTGTATTGTTTGTGTATTGATCTCTAGGATTATGGTTTTATTGTATTTTCTAATCTTCTTTTAGAATTAATAGAAGATAGCTAGTTTTCTTGTTTTCTAGTAATATATTTGTCTTGCATACAATCTAGATTTTGTAAGTTATGGAGTTTCCTTTAAATTAGAGTAATCTTGCTCCACATAGCTCAAATAATACAAACATTGCCAAGGGCTTAGATCACAAATATGCCAAGGTCTTACAGGTGTCTAGGATTGTTAGACATCCATTACTTCAGTTTCCTTTCATGTTATTATTTAAAAATAAAAATAGTAATTCTCCAACCTTGCTTCTACTAAACCCATAGTAGAGAAATAGAGATGAAAATGGACCACCTCTCAGCACCCAACTCGCAAGTCAACATTCTCTTTGTTGTCTTTTAGTCCTCTGCGTTATGAACCTGAGCCTATGTTTCTGCTTTGTCCTCTGCGTACACCCTACAAGCCTTTGATTTTTATTATTAGGGTATTGCACTAGCTTACCTGTTAGAGAACGAAAACAAACAATGGAAATGACCTATGTCTGACTAGCTAATCTTGTCTCTCCCTTTTTTCTCAAAATCTTGTGTTTAATTTTATGCAAATTTATTGTAATTTTTTGACAAAATAAAGTTTATTTCGTAAGATTTCATTGCACCGTTTGTGATGATGAGTGAGTGTAAAAAAAACATTAAAAAATAAAATCACAATCTAACAATAACGAAAAGCAACATAGAGAAGAGGAAAGACAAAAACATTTGGCGAGCAAGAAGAAGGAAAAAAAATTGAGTTGAGAGTCAGAGAAAGGAAATACATGAATACTGGAATAATATCAATTCAGGTAAAAGTCTAAAAACCTATAAAGTCGAACAAAAGGAAACCATGGAAAACAATGTGAAAAACAATATTAATCAGCCAATGTATCAAGAGTGATAGAGAGAAGAAAGAAAAAAACTAGCTTATATATATATATATATATATTGGGTGAGATGATTTANCGGGTGAGATGATTTAAAAAAAAATGATGTTAACCAAGGCTGCCAGATGAGGTAACAAGATAACTAAAAATGGAATCACTCATCCCTTCTTTGTTTCTCTACCACTTACCCAATTTAGTTTTATGCTCTCTTAGTCAATTTTTCTTTTTATTTTTTTATTTATGGCATTTTTGAGAAATAAATCTCTTGCATAAATCATGCTCAAAAATGTCATGAACAAACAAAGAAAAAGAAAACTTGATCAAGAGGGTAAAACTAAATTGGGTAAGTGGTAGAGAAATAGAGGACAGATGAGTGATTCTATTTTTAGTTATCTAGTTACCTCATGTTGTAGTCGGGCTTGGTTAACATCATTTTTTAAAAAATCATCTTGACCAATTTATATATATATATATCTAAGCTAGTCGAGTGGTTTCGCAGGCTATGAGTAGAATTTAATTATATTTTTTATTTTTTAAGTTATCATCACTATTTGTATTCCAAATAATATATACTAGTAAACATAAATTGGTTAAAATAAACATTTATATATTTTGTATATGTTGACGAAGGAATACATTACACAATTATTGCAACAAACATTATAGAGCTATATAATAGGATTGAGCAAAAGGTAAAATACAATGCCTAGTGTGAACTCAATATGCCTAATTCTCCAACTGAGCAAAATAAACTTCTTGTGCAATTCTACTTTGGAGATGTTTAGCATCTGAAATCTTTTTGTATCTTTGCACATGAAAAGGAGGATAAAACTATAAAGAATCAATGGTTTTGACTTCAGACCATGCAACAAACATGAGACCCATAAGTTCTCTTGTGTAGCAGTTTCACGGGCTATGAGTAGAATTTAATTATATTTTTTATTTTTTAACTTATCATTACTCTTTTCATTCCAAATAATATATACTAGTAAATATAAATTGGTTAAAATAAAAGTTTATATATTTCGTATATGTTGATGAAGGAATACATTGCACAATTATTGGAACAAACATTATAGAGTTGTATAACAGGATTGAGCAAAAGGTAAAATACAATGATAAGTG
>MNCI01017654.1:0-13130 GCA_015680685.1 Gnetum montanum
CTAAGTCTAAGTAATGATAGTAATGTAAATCTACTCTAGCCTAGACTGATGAACATTCAGTCTTGGTGTACCGTACACATCTTGGACTCATGTAACCATTACTAGGTTACTAAGCATTATGCTACTTGGTGAACTAAGCAATAACACTACTGGGATTACTAAATTATTATTCTTAAACATTCAAAACTAGTTGCACTGGTTCCACTTTACTAATGAACAAAAAAGTAAAGTACTTGGAAATGTAAATGATTAAACTAAGAAAATAGTAAAAATTACGTTAAGTAAAATAGTAAAACTAAGTGGATGCTACAATGATGAAAAATAATCTTGATCTTTATTTCCAACCATGAATTGTGCCCAAGTACACTTCACTCGAATAAAGATTTCGTACAATTGCATTACACCACACTGCAAGCATTCACTTTATCACTAAAGCTACAAAAACAAACTGCATGAGTCTACCTAAGGATGGAATGAAAATTTATCTAGATCCATGTGCCTAGTTGTTGTATTTATAGGTTGCACATTGCCCATAATTTCTGGACCTATGATGATGTAGCTTGTGCTACGATATTGTATATATGACATTGTAGATACAATATCATAGTTACAATATAATTGGTCAAGAAAAATACGACTTTATCAAATAGATGCGACATAACATCTACGATATCTCAGTTAATTGATCGGTGTGCATGCCAGCCTATAAAAGCAACACTTAATCGAGGAAGATTAGTTAACATAGTAATAGAACTCTTTTAGTTTGTTTTAATGATTTCAGTACTTAGTGATGTGTGCTCACAATGTGATGTTAAGTGATTAACCGAAGTCTTCATTCAAGTGTGATGTACTTGGACATATTGCATGCCTGCAAATAAAGATTGAGATTACTTTCCATCATTGTTGCAATAGTTAGTTTTATTTTTGTTTTTAATTAGTTTTATGTTTACTACACTTTACCATTATTGTTGTTGAGCAGAATGAGTGCAACTGATCTCAAATATGTAAGTGTAGCTACTTGATAACCTAGTAGTATTATCACTTGATACACCTAGTAGTGAAGTACTTGGTAATTCCAGTAATAGTTTCATGAAATCCAAGGTGTGAATAGAATGATAGGATTGGCTACTCATCACATAGGATAGATTAGATTTGTTTAACTATCATTTACATTTAGAAACCTTTGCTTTTAGCTTATGTCTATTAGGAGCACTTTAGCTCATACAACATCAATATCATATACCTCATCATGAGTTAATCCATATGCATCAATTTTACTAACTTACGTGGGAAGACATTGATTGTGAACTTTAACCAATTACTAGTATAATCACATTGTCTTGTCCACAATATTCGATTGGGATTGTGCATGAACACTCATATCTCGTATGATTGGGTGTTGGATATGCCACCACTCATCACCCTCCTACACTTAATCTATGTAAACATATTTACTATATCATATTGCATTACTTAGATAAGCATAGAAAAATCAATACTTTTAGAAATAGCTTGGAAAGATGTTTCGTGTCTTCCAAAAGTTTCGTTGGTTCTAACACTTTACTTCAAACAAAAAATAAATGCTCTTTGGTGTTTAAAATTGGAGAACAATTTAATTCCAAACCTCTTAACTTTACCATAACCATGAATTTTCATTGCTTGATTTCTACTGCCTGTTTTAGCTAACTTGTCATATAAAACTGAGCCATTAAAAAATTATAGATAAAAAATAAATGCACTTCGATGCTTGTGATGGGAGAACAAGATTTAATTATTGACATGTTGACATTAGTTCATAACCATAAATGTTCATGGTTTGATATTGGCATACTATTTGATAATTGATATTGGGCATACTATTTGATAACTCTACTCTACTTGTTTACCACATTAACAATCTAAAAATGATGAAGTACAGATGGTGTTCAAACATTAAAGTGTTGGTTGTAACGTCAACCAGTGAGGAGGGCATACTATTTGCACGTAATTAAAAATATTTTCAATTTGGGTATGGAAAGTAGCTTTTGGCAAGAACTAGATCGCATCATATAAACAGGCACCCTTCCAGGAAGTTTACACATGCCAAAAACTTAATGTAACTGTTGCTCTAACACCATATTTCAGACAAATTAAATGCTCTTTCATGTATGAAATCGTGCAACAAAATTTAATCTTAGAGCTCTCAGCTTCCACAAAACCATGACATCCCAACTTTAACATGACCATGAGGATTCACCCTGTAAAATTGTTTGAGCTTTCCAAGCAAGCTATCATATTTGACAAAGCTATTAAAAAACAAAGATAAGGTTTCATATGGAAAATAAATGCACTTTGGTGCTTAAAATTGTATAACAAAATTGAATTCTTAACATTTCAACTTTAACAATACAGATGAATGTTGGTCGTTTGTTGATCTAGAACATAGAACTTAGATCCTGAATGTCTACTCATTAAAATGCTAAAAATGCATAAGTAAGCATAGATGGTGTTCACCCATTAAACTATTGCTTTAGTAGAAACCTAAAAGGAGGGTATACCATCTCCACATTGAAAAAAACTTCCATTTTGCATAAAGAAAGTAGCTTTTGGTAAGAACTGGCACGCAATAACACTGTCCTGATTGTCTACTCATTAAAATCCTAAAAATGATTTAAGCATTGATGGTGTTTGAGTATTTAATTTTTGCTTCTAACAGCCACCCACAAGGACAGTAGACTATCTGCATGCAATAAAAAATTATTCCATTTAAGGGTTTCTGCTCTTTACAATATGAAAAGATCCATTTTTAACAAAGAAAGTAACTTTTGGTAAGATTATGTCATTTTTTAAATCTCTCCACCAAATCTGTAGCTTATTGATTGCAATCAAGTAACCTCGTATCAGGTGGCATCTGCAACATCTTAGCAAGTAAACGATATATTTGGCATTCATATCCATACCCATAAAAAGATGAAAACTAAATCTCCATAGAACCCTTCTAGAATACTTGGAAAATTATATGTACTGAAAAGAACAATGCAAGGTCTGCATAAAATCTGAGACATCTCTGCTACTGTCACCTCAAAGCTATAACTATCAAATCGAACAGGAGAAGAAAGGAGATAACTCTGCCATTCAAAGAAGCTGCAATTCAAACCACAGAAAACTAAGAAAAATTTATTTAAACGTTATTTTACCAACTGTGTAAAGGGGATGAAGCACCGCCCTCTGTTGCCTAACTATCAAATATCAAATTATAGCCTCACGTTAAAAACCATTTTGACATTTTTTTTTTAACTCTTGAGTACCTCCGAAAATTTTGATATACTAAAATAACGTGGAACACCATTGAGAAATTCTTTGTTGGAAACGCTGAAAGCAATACCGCAGACTTGCTAAAGAGCAATGTGTAAACATGCACCATACCATTAATCCATTAAACAGGGATCGCGTAATTTTAAAAATGTAATGTATCAGACAAAAGTACTTGATAAAGAAGAACTTTAAACAAAACACAAAACAAATGGCATACATTTTTTTTGTTGGAAAGAAATATGATGTAGATTACTAAAATCTATTGACAGAACTCATTCCATTCGTAGAATCCCTCGGTAAAAGAGATAGAGAAAAACTCCACTGATTCGATGCAATCGCTCTTTAATTGTCCCCGAATAAGCATAACAGAAATGTAAAAGAATGTTCGAAAATGAAGCGGTTTGAACAAGGGAGGATAAAAGAGAAGTGAAATTGAAAAAAGAAATTTCCGCTATCTACAACAGAATTTCATTGAAAAAAAAATAGGAGACTTCTCCTAACTACAGTAAGCAAGAAATACTCAATTGCCTGGTTACACAATAAAATTGCAACCAAACAACGAGTCCATGCTTACAAAATGGCGGCGAGATAACGATTCCTGGTTTACATAACAAAATCATCGTCTCTGAGAAGCAAGGTTTCGATCTGGCAAGCTTTGAGAAAGAGGTGACACGAGCAGATTCCATGATGATGTGCATGTCTTGGAAATAGCTCTTCTTTTGGTAACATGACCTCAAAACCGTAGCAGATCCATGGCCTGGAAACTCCCAATCCAGGATGAGAACCGCAACTTTGGCCTGTCCAGCATTTCCTGACCTTCATCGACCAAAACACTCCTACATTTTCTTGACGAACACTCTGCATGCTTCAAATCCATAGCAGCAGGCATGCTCCCGGATTCACAACTTTGCCACACTTTCTGGTACCCGATATTTTGCAAGTCGATGCATGCATGTTCGTGGCCATGTTCGTGGCCATGCCTATGGCCTGCACGCTCATGTTCTGCTTCCTCTGCTTTGATCTCCTTTTTTCCATCCACAGATCTAAATCCTGCATCGCACATCCAAACGGAGCATCTAATTAGGCATAGTAAATCTAGAATGCTGAGGATCCCCACGGACAATCTCATTAACACTTAAAAATGGCACTCTGTGATTCATATCCAGAGCTAAGAAGTGAGAATAATTAGTAATGTACCTTAACAGAACACATTTGTTGAAGGCGAGAATAGGATCCGGTTAATGGCATGTCTGCAATTGTGAAGAGGGCAGTCCATAGAAACCTTAAGCATATATTTGCAAAAGAAAGGAATCCTGGCTAAATCTTGTGCGTGGGCTGCGTCATTTTTGAATTAAATTTCTCATAGTAACATCCATGGTAATCATGTTTTCCTTTTTTATTTAGTCCTGGGCGCCCTCAGATATTTCCAGCCATGTGTCAGACTCCAAATCATTGTGGCCTCACAAAACAGCGTCCAGAATCCGAGTTGTGTTTCTGCCCAAAAAGAATGATGGCGGTCGTCTACACGTCAGTCTCAGGGCCATAACACTTGCACAGAACATCGGGAGGCATGTCGTATAGGTTACCCACAACGTCAGTAAAGTTCTATTCAGGTTTGAAGAAAATGAAATACGGAAATTGATGCTTGAAATCATGTGTACTTTCCTCTTCTCCTCCGACTACCACGGACGGACAGAAAACCAAGTGAACCGAAAACTGAGTAAAAGGTCTAATTCAAAATCAGAAATACTTCTATATTGTAACAGCAAGCTGAACGGAGCATCCAGACATAATACAAATTAAAAATGTTGCTATATTGTATAAGCAGTTGAAGAAGCAAGCCTCTGTTACAATTGTGGAAGGTATAACTAAATATGCCCCCTACGTAAACAAGGAAAGTTCCATAAACAAGGAAAGTTCTGAAGCCGATTCTACTTTCTACAGCATGAATGGCGCTGTTACAACAATGATGTTGGCTGCCATTTCAGCATGGCTGATGCTACTTGCTCATTGCAGAGATGGGCAGTGATCAACGGCTCTGACCGTGCTGTACTGTGGTTCCATACTACTGATAAATTCTTTTGCTAAAGTCTCAGAAATAAAATATAGTTGTATGTTAATATATATTTTAAAATTAATAAAGTACGATATGGTGCCTATTTTAGGGGGATAAATATTAAATTCATATTTACCTAGTCAGAATTTATTTTCACTTCATTTCTGAAAGATATTTATGCAGCTTGTAAGTGTTATTCTTGAAGCAAACCTATAATGTGCTGTTACAACTTTCAAGTCAGATTTGAAGTATGCATTCTAAATAAGTTGCTTTATTACAAAATCATTAATTAAGTATAATATTAGTAAGTAAAAGTTGATGAATATCATTTCCTATGTAAATTCAATAATTATTATGAATATGTATTTGATTAAGTTCCTTGATGTAATTTGCACTGTTTTCTTGGCTTTTAATTACTACTATTTTGTTATTTGGACGTTTTGGTTGTTGATTTGTGCTTGAGAAAGCTATACCTCATAGAACATGAAATCTCAATGTTATGAAAAACTTCCAAAACCCCAAAATGAAATTTGGAGATTCTTGTAATTAAAAAAATCATAGAGAAATATAATCATACCTAATGAAAATAGATCTTTAAGTGTAATCAAATTGTGAAAATCATAAGTGATAAGTGGCAAATAGATATGTGACATGATAAGAATATGTAGATTACACAAAAATAAGAAATGTCAAAATAAAATTATATATAAATCAAAACTTAGAAATGATGATTGCAATCTAACAGGAAATCATTTATGTATCAAACTAGTTTAGCACTATATTTATAATATGTATCTATTATTTAGCCAAGAGAATCTTTTATACTTTTTTACTTAATAAAATCTCAAATTATTTCACTTAAAACCTATTCTCATATTGAATAAAAAAATCAAAACCAATGTAGGTTATCAAAAATAATAAGTCCATGAAAAAGTTATCTCTTGGTCAAGATCATTACAATAACTATTTATTTATGTTGACAAAGTCCAACTGCCTAGTAATTGGCTCTAGTGACTAGTAATTAGTCCTCATCGTTAAGATAAATAGTTAAATAAAGCTTTGCTTTGGTGGTTCAAAATTAATGGCTTTTTGTTAGGTTAATTCTTAAACTATTCTTACTTCCTATAGGTTTGTTATTAACTAATTAAAACCTGTGTGGCCTCTTGTAAAGGCTCCTCTTTCTTGGTCAACAATTCAATGTCTCTTTTTCTTACAAAGGTGGCTTGAATTCCTTACAAATAATTACTTTGGTTCTTTAGATAGCAACATGCTTTATAATATGAAGTGTTTATGAAAGAATAATTTTAGAAATTATTCTAATTACCAAATCTATTGTGTCATGGTGCAAAAGGTTACTACTGCCCACACACTTAGCCCTAAATGGAATTAAATCTTTCATAGTCTTTCTAGTCCAAACTTGAGATCCAATTTGGAATTCATTAATGCCTGGCTTGTTTTGTTTGGTGTTTCATGTTTCAAAGTCTCCATACAAGAATGAGATCAGTTGCTCTAAGTGCTCCTTAGCCAATTATGTCCACACTGCTTAGGATGAGACATTCTTTCATGTTTTCTTAGAGTGCCTAGCTCCTATAAATCTTTGGTTTTGGTTAAAAAAATGTTTTGGTATTTCTTCAATATAAAGAGATTGCACTCATAATAATTAATTATGATCAAATTAAAAATTTTAGTTCATATAAAATACAATCCAATACATTACTACTATTATCAAACATGAAATACAACTTGAACCCTATCATTTTTTAACCTATTAAAATTCAAAAATGCTAGTGCTTTTCAACAACAGTTTGTACAATGGCTTGTCTTATTAGTCATGGAAACTCAAAAATTCTCTTGTTACGCTCTTCTTAGTCTTTGACCTCTACAAACAAAAAAAATATTGTTGTTGCTCTTTAACCTAAGAAAACTTAATAATGCTCTATTTTTCAAGCAACAATCCATTAGTACAGTTTGCCTTTTCTAACCCATGGAAACTCATAATTTCTCTTTCTTTCTAATAAAAATCTATGTTCATTTGACTCAAGGTTAATTCTTAATTTAGGTTTTCTATTCAGGTTCAATTACAACATTAAACACTAGAAGATCATGATTGGTTTAAGGTTATTCGTAATCTTTTTCCTTGTATCTAAGAATGGAGTATTTTTACCCTGTAAAGTAAAGTTTGATGATCAATTTTGATTAATAAAAGACCTATTTACCATACATTTAAACATTTAGCACCATTTCTATAACCCTATATAAAAAAATATTTCAACAATGATAATCCTTTTAACATGAAAGGCTTAAGATGACAAAATTCAAATCACGGATTTGCAATTGCTCTCCATGCTCCTTCAAAAGAAAAATTTGCTACTTTCTAAAAGGTAAATTTCGCATTTCATTCAAACACATTCAAGAAATGTAGAGTTTTAGAATGAATCACATGAATAATTCTATACACAACATGAAAAATCAAATATTATAATTTCTAACACATCATCATTGATTTTGTTTTGCTGCTCCAAGTCCTACTACATGCAACTTTCACGATACCATATTCTTCTATGTTACAAAGATTTTTATAAAATTTAAATATCAATCACTTGACATACAAGCTATTGGCTACATAATTATCAAATCAAAACACCATTGGATTTACAAATTATTCATAGTTGACTATTCAATTGCGAGCAAGATGCTAGTTACATCGTTATCAAACTCAAAGTTATTGAAGGCTAGAGAACTTTGAGGGGTTGGGTACCCAAAAATCATTTTATTTAAATTCAAATCTATTTTATCATTTTTGCGCATAAAGGTTGTAGGATCAATATTAGGTAATTTTTCTTCCACTTCAATGCTAGACTCATGCTATTAAAATGTAGCATTTTGAAGGTCGTCTATAAAAGAGGGAAGAGAAAAAAATGATGAAGATCAATTGGGATGTTGTTTTTGGAGGTTCTAGTTGTTGTGATCAAAGAGACTTCTAATATAGTCCTGAAGGATTGAACTTCTATTGATCTTTGAGGAGGAGGAGACATCTAGGTTTCTTCTTGACCTTCTACTAGCCTTGTGTCTTTGCTTAGTAGTATGCCAATGGTTCCTGATTGCATTTTTGCTTCTACCTAGTAGCTGATTAGCAATCTTAGCCCACCTATTGCCAAGATCCATGTGGACCTATACCAACATTCTCTCCTCCTCTTCTATCATATATCCTTCTGCATGATACAACAAATATCAATGATCCATGATCCAGATCAGGTGATGAATAGCAAAGTAAATTCTTTGTCTTGCAAGAAAGAAATAAAGCAAAATGTAACTAAAAACCTTAATGTCTAACCATGGATGATTGTGCCATCTTTCTCTACACTATTTTCCCACCTAGTTCGAAACAATTGAAGGAATGTGTAACTTTTTTTTAACTCCATATTTCTGCACCAATCTCAACAATAGCCTATCCACACATTGCAATAACCATACAAACCATGCGATATCATTTATCCTTCTATGTAAGTTTGGAACTCGGCACCTATCCTTTGAAAGATGCTAAATGCAATTCTTCCAATAATGTGAAATCTCAAAACCCACAATCTAAAAAGCTACAAAACCTAGAACTAATAAGGTACTTTTTTTCTACAAAATGTTATATACATGTCCTCTTCATCTATCCATTGACCCTTGATGATGTTGGCTTTCTTAAGCTGGCCTACTGTGGAGGTTCTATGTTTTACTTCCTTCATGAATATAGTGCTTCTTGATGTGCAACAGTTACTGTTGTTAGTCTCTATGATGCCTCTCATGGTAGAAATAGTGGTGAAGTTGGTAATTCTGCACAAATCCTAGGTTGCTGGGACTATAGTTGTTATTTGCAGCCATGGAAGCTACTAGGGAAAGAGCAGGTTGTGAGAGTTTATGTGAGGCTGAGGTTGCTACTGCTATTGCTATTGTTGGTTAAGATGTAGCTAATAATCTAGGAACCTTGAAGCATGAATAGGAGGAGGAGCAAAAACAGTCGCAAGAAGGAAGATCTGGTTATTAGAAGGAAGAGCCCAAAAGAGGCCTCTACTACTCCTTAGATCCTTCATAGGGCTTCTTAATGTTACAACCATTTCGCCAACATTGTGCATTCTACCATTACTATGGTCCATAAATTTCATGAAAATGTAGTAGCAGATGATGTAAAAGAAACAACAACAACAAAAATAAAAATTGAACAAAAAGTAAAAGCAAATAGAGATACAACCCCAGAAATAGACATGAGATAGATATGAATAAAAAAATAAAACAACAGTGTAGGCAAGAATGAATTGCTATTGTAGTAGCATGCATTAGAGAAAAAATGCCTAAATCAAATGAAAAGTTTCTTTATGTTGTTGATGGAATGCGATATCAGATGGGCTGCAATATCGTGTACGTGATATGGCATACACGATATCGCGTATGCCATATCAGAGCCCACTTCCAGTTTTATAAATAAGAGATGGCACTCCCTTGTTTCTCCATCTAGATCTAAACCATAGCCAAACTCTTGTAATTTTTTCATTTTAAAGTTAGTATAATTTCCATGTGCCCACAGTAGGAGTCCCAAAGTGAACGAATCTTTATTTGAGCAATTCTATACCTAAGCACACAATTGTGTACGACAATAAAGACAAATTTTTAGATAAACATTGTAGTCCATGGACTAAGTTAAATAGGACTTGAATTATTGTTAATTTCTTAAATGCTTTCTTAAGGACTTAATCTCTCTCAACCCTCAAATATCATAGTTAAGTGCATTCAATACGATCGCTTCAAGCACGTGGGTTAGGCTTGGTAATCCTAGTAATGAATAGCGTAATCCCAATAGCATTCCATTGGTTCAAGGTGTGAAATGACGAGTGGGAATGGATACTGATGTTAGGATGATTAAGGCTTAATTAGTTAAAGTTAGTTACTTAGTCTCTTCACCCCTTTCCTCTCTTAGCATAAGCGATAAAACATAAAAGATATAAAAATCACATGCCTCAAGCTTACTTAACCATACAACCATGAAAAATACAGGTAAGCTTAGGAGGACAATGATTCATTAACCTTAGGTGTTCTAGAAGGCATGTAGGCACTTAGTCTATAGTGTTCGACCCGATTGCATGTGTAATGCTGATAATCTTATGGTTGAGTGTAGGAGTACCTCGCTACTCATCATTGGCACCATTGCCGAGGACTAAGTTGTTTGTATACTAAGTAGAACATAGGAAATAATTCATATCGTTGGGAAGCTTAGATGAACCCTTCAGGTGAATCAGAAGAAAATTTGAACAATGGTCAATAGCACATCGACAAGATAGCAATGTCTTCTTCTTGTCATAAAAGCACTTCACCACCTAGGGATCACACAAGAGATAGTCGACAACACAACATACATAACCAAGAACTGCCAGTTCCTTAACAATTCAATGTGGTATATATTCATCATGATGAATATATACCTAACTTTACCTTTCTCTTCCATCAAGAAGAACAACTGTGATGGAGAAGCTTTGAGGGTAACATAGTGTTGCCTCTAGATAGAGCTACCCTCAACATGCTCCTTTGTGCCCTTGCATGAATTGCCATGTCTCAATTATACTTTGAGTATGTTGCATGAGATTACAACATGAGCAACTACTATCCCACAGAAGTGCAAGGTGAATAGGACTTGCAACAGGACAGCCACCACATATTGTTGAAGGGAAAAGGCCCCCATAATGCTTCACCCATCAGAAGAGAAATTAAGGGTGGTGAACCTATCTCAATAGGTTTCCCACAAAATGATGTTCCCCCTCCTAACGATAGTGAGGAGGTAGGGCATCAGAACCTTCACTCCATAATTCACAATCCTAGTTTTGATACCCATGAAAACCAAGTGTTCAATGAGGAAGCAAAAACACATGAAAAGGATGGGCAGTCTGATCATCATCACGATCGGGGCCATAACCACCAAAGAGAAGTTAAGAAACATCATCATGGCCATGGTTCCCATTCTTCTTCCCCTTCATTGCATCATTCACCCTGTCCTACCACATCAAGATGTAGTCACCAAGAGCACAACCATGAGGATAAGGGTAAGCAAGATAAGAACCCTCGACGAGCAAGTCGAGAGTGAGGACGAGGGCATTCGAGAGAGTCAAGTCATAGAAGGGAAAGTAGAGAACCACATAGGTATCATAAACGCCATGAAGGAAATGACAACGAAGAACCCCTATGAGCAACCCGAAGTATGTTAGACATTACAGAGGCTGTGAGAATACCTACAAGACACTAGAAATATAGTTGGATCAAGAGACTAGACATGAATAATATCCAATGATTCGAGGGAGGATACAATGCTGATCCACAGAACCACTTACAGGCATTTCACGATGCCTGTGCCTTGCAAAACATTGAAAAGGTGTCGTAGAAGTTAAAATTGTTCCCTAGGACACTCATAAAAGAAGAAGAAAGTTGCTATCATTCCTTAGAACCCAAATACATTAGATGATGGAGTACAATGCTAGAACTGTTTAACGATAAATACCAAATGTACTCCAAAGTGTCCAACTTGCATAAGAAGATCCAAGGATGAAAGCAGGGAAATCACGAATCCTTCGATGCTAGCATGGATCGATATTATGCATTGCTACATTGTTGCCCGGGCCATGGTTACGCACAACTGGATCAACTACACCATCTCGTAGATGGGCTAAGACATGAAACTAGGAGAATCCTTGGGACATATGCCCAAGGAAGATTATCTAAACTTAGGTCCCATTAAGTTCATAGATTGTTGGAACAGGTAGCTAAGGAAGAAGGAGAGCTACAGAAAAGAGAAAGCTTGAAAGACTATAACCGCGATCCTTCCCTCTGAAAGAGGGGAGTAAGATTCTGTGAGGAAGATGATGAGTCACCACTCGAAGAGTTGGCGAATAGAAAAAACTTGCCACTTCAAAAGTTAACAACCAAAGTGTCAACTAAGGTAGATTAGATGTGGGACTCCTTAGATAGTAGATTCAAAACCATTTTAAAAATCGTAGAGGAGTCCAAGGAGCGAAGTAGTGACCATGATAAGAAAAAGAGGAGATATTTAGACCATGCACGTAACTAGGGTAAAGGAAAAATGACTATTTTCAATGAGGTTGTGGACTCTGATACAGACAATGAGGGTGGATGTGAGATCTACCAATATGACCATCTTAAGGGATGTTGCCCAGTAATCTCACATCTACAAGAGTCTGGGGTGTATGCACTCAACTCAAGATTTAACAAATAGCAGGCACCCCAAAGGTTACCTTATCGTCAAGGTAACTGAGGATAGTTTTACCAACTGTTAACTTACTATCCAAGTGGAACTCCACCAAAACCTATCAAGCAGCACCAGCAATGGCAATACCCATTGTCATGGGGGATGTGACCACCTACGCAACAATACCCTTATCGGCAACTAGATCCATATGACTATTACATGCAGTAGCTGGTTTCTCCAAATGAATCTGTTAATCACATGAATCCACAATGGTACTACCAAGTTTGGGAGTATTTTAAGACTCCCTCTCCTAGAAGAGATACTCCACATGCATATCATCCTTCGAATCCTTCTACATCTCTTACGTCGATAGTTCCACTACCAGTCGCTCCAACAATGGAAGGGGAACTCCCTAGTCAACTATAGCAACATAATGCTACAAGAGCTATAAACCTTCAACCCACTATTAGTTTTAACAACAGTACAAAGAAAAGATCTTTATTTAGAACCAATAGTCCAAACCACCTCTCACAATCATAAGTGGTT
>MNCI01017655.1:17206-194990 GCA_015680685.1 Gnetum montanum
GAGGTATATGATTTTTTTGGTCTTTTCAGGTTTATCTCCTATGCTAAAGGGTGAAGGGTTGAGAAAGCTAACTAACTCTAACTAAGGACCTAAGTCTATATTAACTAGCGTCAGCATTCATTCCCACTTACCGTACACACCCTGAACTATGCAACTATGGCTACCAAACACTAATCATTACTGGGATCACCACACATAACGCACGTGCTCGAAGTGGTCATTATGAGGCACTTAACTAGCCTAAGTGTGATAAGCAGACGATTCCTTGACTAGCCATACACACCCGTAGGTGCTTGTAGCTAAGTCATACTTACCCCACATTCTAGGAGTGAAGGGTGAGAGAACCTAACTAGCCTAAGTGCGATGAGCAGTCGATTCCTTGACTAGTCGTACACACTAGGACTACCACTGGGATTACCAAGCGTAGATCTTGGAATACACTACTGGGTTACTAAGTAGTCACAATGCTCGTAATCAAGTCGTACTCATACCGCATGCGACGAGCAGCCGATTCCTTGACTAGCCATACACATCCTTAGATGCTCGTAATCAAGTCGTACTCGTACCGCATTCTAGGAAAGAAATAAATAACAATAAATAAAATCCTATCCATGCACTGCAAGGTTTATCCAATCAAGTTTGTCTTTATTTCCGTACACAACTTGTGTTCAGGTATAATGTTGCTCGAATAAAGAGCCGTTCACTCTAGGACTCCTACTACGAGCACATGGGAAATTAATCTAACTCTGGAGTGATCAAACTGCCAGAGCTTCGCTACTTCTAGCCAGGATGGGAAATGAGGGGAGTGCTGCCTCTTATTTATAGATTTAGCAGTGGACCGCGATATCGCATATGCGATATCGCAGGGGACGATGCGATATCGCATGGGATGCAATATCGTGGCTTGTGCATATTGCATCTCATCACTATCCCACATGGAAAAAATATTTTTATTTATAAGGTTTAAGTTACATCCTATAATATAAATTATTTTAGGTTTAACAACATTGATTAGAGTATGCAACTTGTAATTTACAAGTCAAAGGTTCAATTTCGATGGGCACAAAGAGTTCATAAAATAGTCAAATCTATTCTTTTCCTAGATGAAGAAAGGGATATAACTCAATGGAAGGGTGTCACCTTGATGTGGCAAAGATCATCTATTTGATTTTGATTATCCCTAAAGCCCTCTTGCTCTCATCATGATACATTAGATTGACATGAGAGGATAGGGATAAGTATATTCTAGGAGGTAAACTCCAAGCTAATGGATATAAGTTATGCCAATTAGAGATAATTTCTAATCCACTTTGTGCATGGAAAAGAAAGCTATAAGTAATATAACTATGAACTTCATAGTAAGTATGATCCTAGCTAAGAATGAACACTAGTTGCATGCTTAATGCATGTGACTTGAATGAGAAGTGGTGTTTCCAGTGATGGATGGGTGATGAAGGCATGAAAACTTCCTCTTGGGAGGGGAACAATAGCTGATGTTTTATAGAATTTGATGTATGACTAAGGTTAATCTTAATTCACTCAAGTGAGAAATTCTTCTACATGTTGACAGAATTGATTATGTGCATAAGGTTGTTTATTATAATCTTCCAAAGTCATGTCATTATTTCCATCGATAGGGTCATATGTTTAATTCATGTTCTTTTATGTGGCAGAAAAAGGATATGCAAGTACATCAACACTAAGCTATTACAAACACTACTAAGGTTTTTTCTACAAATGTTATAAATTCTACTAAGTTTCTTTCTATAAATGCTACAAATCTTGCAATGATTTCTTCTAGTGATGTTTCAATAGTTAGCCCATTCTTTTCTTTTAGTATTAGTTAATAAAATATATCTTTGAGAAAGGCTTTGGTTAAATCAATTTCAAAGAATTCTTTAATAACTAAGGAGAAAAAAATATTTATTCCTAAAATCTCATACAAACTTATTGTTGATTCAAATGATTTTCAAATGGTTCTTCATAATAAAAAATATCAAGGAAGTCTATTTTTTCACAATTACATGTGAAATTTTTAGAATGAATAACATGTTCAAGAGATTTTAACTACTAATAATTCATTTGTAGCCATTAGTGAAGATATGGAGATAATATATTTTGATAATTTTGATTCTATTGTTAGCATGGGGGCCTCCTCCTTCTTTACCTAATGTTAATCTTTTTATGGAATGTCTAATTTTTTACTCTAGAAGGGATGTTTTTTAGGATTGGTTCTAAGGATGTAAATCTAAAAAGATATCTCCAAAATTATTAGGCCTTTTCTTTTTATTAATTTGAAGTTTCTTCTATCTTCAGTGCTCCTCTACTTTTGTAATTTGAATTTTTATTTTTAATATATGATGAGTGGCGAGGTACCCCTACACCCAACCATATGAATCACTAAGGCATTACGCATGATCTAGTTGAATTTCATGGACCTATAGCTATCTTGTACACTAGTTCCTCTAGGAAGTAAAATGGCATTGAGAATGTTTGTTGTCTTTCCAACTATACTTGTGAGGCTCAAGGGTATGGTTTAAGTGTAATTGAGGTATATGAATTTTTATTGTTTTATGGTTTATGGATGTAATCACTTACAACAAGAATAAAGGGTAGAGTAGATTGAAACTAATGTCTATTGCCTAGCTAGCCTAACACAAGTAACTGTCCCACTTTCTTGAACACATCCTAAACACATATAGCACTATTGGGCTACCAAACATCAAATGTTGCTGGGTTACCAAGTGCTATATGAATGCTCAAAGTGGTCATGCTCATGTTCATTAATTGTTAGAAATATATTGCTTAATGAAATGCATTAAAGTAAAGAGCAAGAAAGTAAAATGCAATAAAGAAAATATTAAGCTATTCTCAGTGCTGCAAGGATTGCCAAAAGAGTTTATTTTATTCCTATCACACTACTGCACTCAGGTACATCAGTGTTTGAACAAATAACTATACACACTTTAGACTTGTTTTGTGGGCACTTAGAAAATATTCTAACTCTAGGAAGAAGAAATAGTAAGAGCTTCGCTACCTTTCTTGAAAATTGAAAAATGACTAAAAAATTACTTTTGAAAACTAGAGCCCAAGCACGGTATTTATAGACTCAGGGTATATACCCTGATGTTAGATATTTGACATTAGATCTAGGCTTCTTCGTCGCCTACCTGATGTTGCGATTGACACAAATGGTGATTCATCATACCTCCACGACTAAATGAAAACTTGTCCTCAAGTGAAGAAGAGGAGAAATAAGTTTTTTACAACATAACATATTGGGTAGGTATGGAATTATTAACTGACATGATAACTTGACTTAGATGAAATAGACATATAGACTCTGAGTGCCCAAGTATTACAATTTTTACAACATTGGGTGTTCATGAGAAGAGGAGTGAACACCCTGGAGAATATTGACATCCAACACTTCTTGGTAGTAGGAGAATGAGAGAGAGAGAAGAGATCCTTTGATCATGAAAAATCCTCATTATGTAGTATTGCTGCATCATCTTTGGTGAAGATTGTCCCACTTTTAGTCCATGCTTCCCACTGTAATCACAACAAGAGCATGAATTAGTATGTAATGTGTAACACATATTTGTTAAATGCCTTGTCTCATCAATAGTTACACCTATCTAAGAGTTACACCAATCCATTCCATGAGACACAAGACTACACCCATAAAACAACCACCGTTCGAAATTAGAGAAGAAGTAGGAAGTGAGGAAGGGCCTTAGTTAAAGGAGACGAGTCCCATAATTAGAGCTTGTAGCCTGTTTATTCTATCTAAGGGATGTGCTTTGAATTCCCATTATTTATTTTTTTTTCTTTTTGTTTGAAATGGAACCATACCATGCAAAGACACATGCATTTATTTTGTCTAGGTGGTGTGCTTTGAATCCTCATCATTGTTTTTTCTGATGAGAATTGCACCATGAAAGGACTTATTCAACTTCCTTTATTGATTGACATAGAATAGTAAGAAATTGATGGAAACACACATGCTCCCAGACAAACAAAAAAGTACAAAGAATACCAAATCCCCTTGAAGCCACACCCTATTCAAACCTTTGAATCCTTTCCAATTCTAGAAACTACCAAAGTCATAAATTTATTAAAGTTTTATTAATTAAAGAAAAAGGGACTACACATTTCCAAAACAAGGAAAACCATAGAGTGTGTGGATGGGTGGATGTTGTGGATTCACTACCTGTTACATGAAAAAGAAACTATGTCTTAATTATCTATAATGAAATTCAAAGCTAGAAACTAGACACCAATAATCAAATAACAAAAAGAGTACATACCACCATCAAGTAATGCATTACCAATGTACCTGGCACTTATTAACAAAAAGTTAGAAAATCACACCAAATAAAAGAAAATATAGAAGAAGGTGTAAATTATTCAAGAAATATCAAATGTACTAACAATGGTGTAAGACAAAAAATTAGAAAAGATTAATAACATAAAAACAAAAAGATCTAAAACAAAGAACATGTAAAACAAAAAATTATAAAATGAAAAATGTGTAAAACAAAAAAATTAAAAAACCAAGGAGCTGCTTGAATGGTTAGCATGGGTGGCCATCTTCCCCATGATTAAGTTGAAATGAGGAGATTTGAAATATGGAGTATGGTTGTCCATCTAATGAGGTTGTTGTTGTGTTAGCTAGCTTATGTTCATGGAAGGGTATAATTTGTTGAATGTTGACAAGTTGTTTCTTGTTTGGGCTCTCAAGTTTATAGATCATCATGACCCCTAAAGAAAAAGTTTCATAAATGATATAAGGTCCCTTCCACAATATTTGAAACTTAGTTCGTTGAGGTACATGTGTGGGTTTCCAGTAGAGAACCTTGTCTCTTGGTTGAAATTTAACTTTTCTAATTTTTAGGTCATGATGTTTTTTTGTTATAAGCCTTGTGCAACTTGTTAGATGATAAGGCTACTAATCAATTTTTGTCTAGCAGGTTGAGATTCATTAATCTTTCCTTTTGGAATAGACTTAAGTCAAGGTCAAGGTCACAAGTCATTGAAAATGTATGGAGTTCAAATTAAATAGGAAGTGTTAGTAGTTTGCTGTACACAAGCTGATAGGGAGAGTAGCCTATAGGAAGTTTCCAAGTTAAGCAGTAGGCCCAAAGAGCATCATTCAATTTTATGCTCCAATCCTTCCTATACTTGCTAATAGTTCTTGTTAGTATCGTTGTGGTTTCCCTATTACTAACCTCAGCTTGACCATCAGCTTGGGGATGGTAAGGTGTTGTGAGTTTGTGTTCAAACCTCAAGCATTGCATAAGATTCTGAAAAGTAGTGTCTATAAAATAAGTTTTATTGTCAAAAATTAATGCATGTGGCACACCAAACCTATTTACAATGTTTTGTTGTACAAATTGAGTAGCAGTAGAAGATGTATAGTTGATGATGGCTACTACTTCTACCCATTTCATACAATAGTCAACAAAAACTATGATGTATGCCTTTCCATTTAACATGGACGTGATGGGACCCATGAAATCAATGCCTCAAATGTCAAAGGGTTCTAATGGTTGAATCCATTGTTGAGGTCCTTCCATTCAAGCAGTCATTCTACCATCCCATTGGCATCATTCACAAGAGTGGATGAAATGGTGAGCATCCTTGAAGAGTGTTGGCTAGTACTACCCTATTATCAAGATTTTAATGGCCATATGTCTCCCAACATAGTGTTCTCCACAAAGACTGTCATGAGCATCTTGGAGAACGTGTAGTTGATCAGCATCAGGGACACACCAATGAACTAGGCCATCAACACACACCTTGTAGGGGTGTCCATTGATCTCCATGAAATGCTTTACCTAGTGAAGAAACTATTGTTTCCTCTAGTGGTCCAACCCTTGTGGCATCTCCGTAGTGAGAAGATAGATGAGAATGTTATCATACCATTTTGGCTCATTGGGCATTTATTCAGTTATTGATCTACCAAAGAGGAGTTCATCAGGAAATGTATTAAATAATAGGCTTTCTTCCTCTTTATCATCTCATTGTAATTGAGACAAGCGATCAATCACCACATTCTTAGTGCCCTTTCAATCTACCATTGTAAGATCAAATTCCTGCAAGATCACCAGCCATCATATGACATGGGGTCTCACCATTGGCTTGTTCATTAGGAAGTGGATGGAACTATGGTCTATGTGCACAAACACCTTGTATCCAAGCACATAATGCCTAAACTTCTCTAGAGAAAACACCATTACCATCAATTCCTTTTTTGTAGTGATGTAGTTGAATTGTGCATCCACAATGCTTCAGCTAGCGTAGTGGATGTAGTATGGATGTTTCTTATCATCTAACTACATCAGCACAGCTCCCAAAGCATAATTCGATGCATCCATCATGATGTGAAATGGTATGGACCAATTAGGTTCTTGTAGAATTGGATTTTTCACAAGCCTTTCTTTTAGTTGCTGAAACTCTTTTTCACATTCTAGGGTCGAGAAAAAAGAAGCATCTTTCTTTGTTAGTTCAACCAATAGTTTTGCAATCCTAGAGAAATTCTCTATGAATCGTCGGTAGTAGCTAGTGTGTTCAATGAATGATCGAATGTCTTTAACTATTTCCAGCTGATGGGTTATTCCTTGGATGATCCTTATTTTTTTAGGATTCATCTCAATTCTTGCTTGCGATGTTTTGTGCCCCAATACAATGCTCTCTTGGACCATGAGGTGACTTTTCTGCCAATTGAGCCACAAGTTTGTTTTGACACATCATTCAACACTTGCTCAAGGTGGTCCAGGGCTTGCTCAAATGTAGCTCAATAGGTGGAGAAGTCATCCATGAAGACTTCTACATCACTACCGATATGCTATTGAAAGATGCTTAGGACCAAGCGTCGAAATGTGGTAGCGGCATTGCATAGATCAAATGACATCTTACAATATGCAAAAGTCCCTAGGACTTGCGAACATTATCTTTGCTTAGTCCTTTGGTACAATTTGAATTTGGTTATAGCCACTATAATCATCTAGGAAGCTGTAGTAGTAATGCCCTGATATTGTGTCAAGCACTTGGTCAACAAATGGCAATGGAAAGTGATCCTTGAATGTTGCCATATTTAGTAGCTTGAAATTGATGCAGACCCAACACTTACCACTTTTCTTTGATACAATTACAAGTAGACTAACCCACTCACTATCCGCAATGGGATAGATGAACCCTACCTTGAGGAGTTGCTTGATTTCCTTCTTGACGATTTGCTTCCATTTCAGATTCAATTATCTTTATGGCTATCTTTTTGGCTTCATGGCTGAGTTGGTGTAAATGCGATGCTCGCATATCCTAGGATTATTCCTTGTGAGTTTAGGATATGACCAAGAAAAAGTTGTTGATCATCTTTCATCTACCTTCAATAACATCTCTTTCTGTTCTAGAGCAAGTCTTGCATTGATTATAACTAGCTTCTTATTTTTCAAAAATACATATTCCATTCTAGCCAGTAGTGTTTTCAATTCAAGGGGCTATTGCTTGAAGTTCTCAGGAATTTCCAACTATCCCCAATAGGTATCATCATTTGTATAATTAGAGAGTTGGTAATGAACTTGCTCTAGTTCATTCATTCTTGTGACATATTCACATGTTAAGCTCTTAGCTAGTTCCATGCACAGTGTGCTACTTTCTGATTTAGCAGTCAACCAGTGGGTGCCCTCCTATTTTGTGGCTACTGTGTATATACACCTTTGGATTTCTATTTTTGGCACACACTATTTACATGCAGAGATGGATGCTTACTTGATGGCCTAAAGTTTCTGCACACAATTGCACCTGGTATCACTATACATGATGCATGGAATTCTCTTTTTCTTGATCTTTCCAAATGCAATTTCTTTAGATATTTCTAGGGAAAGATCTTTGATGCCCATTCATAGATTGTGGTTCCAATGTCTTCTACTAGTCCCAATGGAATCGTGATGGACTGGTCTACCAATTCTAATCTGATGTTACTCTTCTTAAGAGGAGGTAGGTTCCAAGTAGTGTACGTCTCATGAGAAATCAAATTAATACCAGAACATAAATCAAGAAGAGCCTTGCATGGTTCATTCTTAGGAATCTATAAATAAATTAGAGGACTTCCAGGATCAACTAATTTCCTAGAAAGGTTTTCTACATAGATCCAATCAGACACACTGTGAGTAAGGATTATGATATGGATCCTTGGTAGAGTTTGGTTTGAAGGAGGCCTGAAGGAATTGGATATGGAGGAAGAGGCAGGAGTAGAGTTGTCAACCATGGGTGTAGGTGAAGGCTTAGGTGGACTACGGGTTCAAAAGAAAGGTCATTTCTTTGGTTAGGCATATGAACCATCTAATTGATGATTGGGTTGCAAATTAATAACCCTTGTAGCATTATGTTGTTGTGGTTGAGTGGGCAGTTCATCTTGCATTGGTGGAGTAGGTAGTAGCTATGCAATTGAAGGAGTGTGTGCAGGGACAGGAGGAGGATAAGGATAGGAGGTAGCATTCCTTCTTTCATGTGAAGAAGGATTTCAATAGTAATCAAAAGGGTGGTAGTAGGGCTAAATATTAGAAATGTGACTGGAAGAGTCATGTGGAGACATGGGTTGCTGAACATGATAACCATATGGATTAGGCTACTAGTAAGGGTATTGTTGCCTTGGTGGTGCAAGCACCTATGATTGTGGTTGTTGCCATTGTTGGTACTATTTGTACAATTGTAGTGGAGCTCTGCTTGGATAATACGATTGTTGTTGGTGGAATTTTTTGAGATTACCTTGAGGATAAGGCAATCTTTTGGATGTTTTCCTTTGTGTAAGTTATGGATGTAAGGCATACACCCCAGACTCCTGAAGATGTGACACAACGAGGCAACATCCCTTGGGATGTTCGTACTAGTAGACATTGCATCCATGATCATCATCTGATTCAGTGTCTGCAACCTCTTCTATTGCAGTAATTTTTTCCTTACCTTTGTAATATGCATGTTCAACTTCTTTTCACTTCCTATGCTCACGATCACTACCTTGTTCTCAGGAATCTTTAGCAATTTTGAGGATAGCTTGAAATATGCTATCCATGGAGTCAGTTAACTGATCAAACTTGGCTGTAAGTTTAGATTGGAATTATTGAAGTGGTAATGCTTTTTTATGCATCCCCTCATCAAATACAGATTCATCCTCACTATCATAGAATTGAACCTCATGCTTGTGGATGGAAGGATCATAGTTATAATCCTCTGCACTTTTTCTTTTTCTTAGTTTGCCCTCCTCTTTAGCTACCTACTCTATTAACTTTTGTACCTAATGAATAGTTAGTTCTAACAAGCACCCTTGGGCATTACAAAATCCTTTTACAAATGTGGTGGAGTTGAGCCATTTGAGAGAAACCATGGCTAGGGCATTTGTGCATCAAGGCATAATATCAACCAATGGTGACATCCAAGGGTCTGTGTGCTCCTTGTTTCTATCCTTGAATTTACTTCCTTAAGTTGGACACTTGGGAGTACATTTGATACTTATCATTGAATATTTCAAGCATGGTAATCGTTTAATAGATTCCAATTCTAAGGACCAGTACTAGTTCTTTGCTTCTTTGATGAGTGTCTTGGGAAACAACTTCAGTTTTTGCCATTCGTTTTCTATGTTTTGCAAGGCACATGCATCTTGAAAATCTTAAATATTATTTTGCAGATCAAAGTTATATCCTCCTTCAAATCGAGAAATATTGTTCATGTCTAACCATTTTATCTGACTATCTTTCACATGCCTTGTTGGAATTATGACTACCTCTGTGATGTTAAGCATACTTTGGGTAACAAATAGAGGCTCATTGAGGCCTTGATCATGGTGCCTATGATGCCCTCTACTACCCCTTCTTTCATGGAGATGTGCTTCTCTTAAACATCTACATTCTTAATCTTGCTTGTCTCGGTGGTCCCTTTGGTTATTGTGGTCTTGTCGATCATTGTGCTCATTTCGATTGCCTCCATCATGATCTTGCCTTCTATGGTCACAGTCAAAGCCAAAAGAAGAAGAAGAAGATGAAGGGAAAGAGGAAGGAGAACTAGCACCATCATGGTGCCTACTACTGCCTCTTTGGTAATTACAACCATGATCACGATTGTACTTCTTGCCGATGTCCCTGTCTTGACTTGTCCCTCCGGATCCTGCTTTGTTGTTGGATCCCTTGTTATCAGAATTAGGATTGTGAACTATGGAGTGAAAATTTTGGTTTTGATGTTTATCATCGAAGTTAAAGAGAGGAGCATCATTGAGTGGAAGATCCCCACTAGCTTGTTGGTACAACAGGAATGAAGAATCATTAAGTCCCTTTCCCTTCAAAAGTTCATAGCGTTGCTTCAGGTGCCGATCTTGCAGGTGTTGTGCTTTGGTGGGCTAATAATCCCTAGCATTGACATCTTCTATAATATATTCTCCATGGTGGTCTTGAAGACCACATTGTGTAAGCATTTGATAAAGCATTGTAGGAGCAGCACGATTGGGCGGCAACATAATGTTGCCCTCCATGTCATGCCACTACAGCTGTTCGTTTGGGTGTAAGATGAAGGTGAAGTTTGGTACATACTCATCAGGATGAGTATATGTAATTTAGTACTGTTGAGGCTTTTATGGATGAGCGTTATCAAGCTTGGATAGGGAAGTGCTCCTGTGAGAACAAGACATTGTCAATTAGCCAAACAAAAATCATAGTGTGCTCTGAGAATTTGATGTAGTAATTATAATACAAGATATGGCTCTCAAGTTCATTCCAATGATTTAAATACTTTTACTGGATCCTAGATAGTAGATAAAACAACAAAAAGGTCCTTGGCAATGGTGCTAATGATGAGTGACGAGGTACCCCTACACCCAACTATATAAATCACTAAGGAATTATGCACGATTCGGTTGAATTCTGTGGACCTATAGCTATCTCGTACACTAGTTCCTCTAGGAACTAAAATGGTGTTGAGAATGTTCATTGTCTTCCCATTTGCACTTGTGAGGCTCAAGGGTATGGTTTAAGTGTAATTGAGATATATGAATTTTTATCATTTTATGTTTTATGGATGTAATTGCCTATAATAAGAATGAAGGGTAGAGTAGATTGAAACTAATGTCTATCACCCAGCTAGCCTAACACAAGTAACTGCTCCACTTTCCTAAACACATCTTGAACACATATAGCACTATTGGGCTACCAAATGTTAAATGTTACTAGGTTACCAAGTACTATATGAATGCTCGAAGTGGTCATGCTCGTGTTCATTAATTGATGGAAATATATTACTTAATGAAATGCATTAAAGTAAAGAGTAAGAAAGTAAAATGCAATAAAGAAAATATTAAGCTATTCTCATTTCTGCAAGGATTTCCAAAAGAGTTCATTTTATTCCAATCACACTATTGCACTTAGGTACATCAGTGTTTGAAAAAAGAACTATACACACTTTAGACTTGTTTTGTGGGCACTTAGAAAATATTCTAACTCTAGGAAGAAGAAATAGTAAGAGCTTCGCTACCTTTCTTGAAAACTAAAAACTGACTAACAAATTACTTCTGAAAATTGGAGCCTAGGTGTAGTATTTATAGACTTAGGGTATATATGTTGACGTCGAATCTAGGCCCCGATGTTGCATACCTGACGTTGCGGCCAACACAGATGATGATTCATCAATATATATATAGATATATATACATATATGTATATATATGTATATGTATATATATATATACATATATACAACATCCATCTAGTTTTGGTTCAATAATGAGGCGTTACCCTAGTGGTAAAACTCTTGATTTGAAAACTCCAAGTCATGGGTTTAATTTTGGTGGGCAATGCTAAGTTATAAAGTTATAATTAGATTATTTATCTTAGCGTAGAATATATTACAATTATTTTGAGGTTCCAAAACATAATCCCAACTCCACCACGTCACCCCCTCCTAAAAGAAATACACATACATAAATAAGACATGGTTCTATTAATTATAATATGCAACTTATAGTTTACAAGTTAGAGGTTTAATTCCAATACTATTTATTCTACTTAAGTTCTAAGAAGGTATTGTGTTGTCTATGTATTCTAGAAGTACATATAATTTTAATTTCAATAACAATGAGGTGTTGGCCTAGTGGTATAGGTCTTATCCTAGTAACCTTAGGTCATAGGTTCAATTCTTCTAGGTAGCACTAAGTTATAAACTTTTGTACATCATAGTGTGTACCTATGTTTCAATTATTTTAGGTTCTAATACCCCCTAGTTTGAAGTTCAACATCCCTTCCTTCAACCCCATATTCCTCACCCCCTATTTTCCAAGCACCATGTCCGTTAGTCATAATGAGTTCAATCTTTATTTAAAATAATGATATGTTTAATATGTTATTACATTAGTTTTACCAAAGTGTTATGTTGGTTGAATTTTATAGATACAAGGGAACATATGGCCTAGTTTTAATTTCAATAACTTCATTTGGATTCAATTTCACCAAGTTAGATTGAGATATATAAGAATTCATCATAATCATCATTATCCTAGCCTTGTTTCAAACAAAATGGGGTAGAAAAATAAGGTGTTAGCCTAGTGGTATGGGTTTTGGCTTGGTAACCCTAGGTCACATGTTCAATTCTACTAGGTATCACTAAGTTATAAACTTCTATAAATCTTGGGATGTACCTATGTTTTAATTATTTTGGTTCCAACATCCTAGCATTAACTACATGAATTTTCTTTTGTAATTTGTGTCTATGAAGAGATACATAATTATCTATTTGTAATTTAGCTCATTATTAAGATTTTTTTTAGATCCAACACTCCCACCCCCTAATTATATATTTGCAATTTCTTCAAATCATATTTAGTATTTTTTCTCATGTCTTTTTAGATCTTCTTATTAATAGCTTTCTTGGAATAGTGATGTAGAAACATTTTTTAATAGGTTAGATTTTGGTGGGTAATATTAGGTTATAAATTTCTAATTTAACTATATGTCTTGAAGGTAAATATTAGTATAATAAATGCTTTTGGCTTCAACACCTCTCCTCTACCTTTTGTAGCAAGCTCATTATTTGATCTTTTTTACACATGCCTAAACTAACCAAGATACTTTTCTTATAGTTTATTTGAAATAGAAGCTACTTAAAGCATTTTTATAATGTCTAAATTGTGCAATTTATCTATTCCTTTTAGTTGAAAGGCTAACTACTAATCATATAAAAGGATGGATTCTAGTGGGTAGTTCTCATATATGAAAGTTCTATATATATAAGAGGTACATATATTCATCTATGACTCTAGGGATGGAAGAGTGAAGCTGTAGGAGGGAGGGCTCTAATTTATGGGTTCAATCTTGATAGGCAATGTTGAACTATAAAGTTAGTCTAACTACACATCTTAGGAGAAAATATTATTAAAAATGTTTTAGGTTCAGGTTGTTGGATTCTAAAAAATATAAATAATAAGCAAAAAAATCCAAAGTATATCACATACTTAATCACTGAGGAAAAATCATCAAAAATAGCATAAAGGAAAAAATTTTCAATTTTAGGGTTCAACACTTCAACTTTCCAATTTTAGGAAAAAATTAATTGTTAGTTGGAAGGATCATTCTAGTACCACCCCCATCTCCCCACCCCTTAAGCTCATGATTTACTTTTGAAAGAAAAGAAAGATGTTCATGTGTTGATTTATTGCTAACTAGCCCTTAATATGCACTAGGAATCATTGACTTTCAAGTTAGTGGTAAATTGATAAAATCTCCATACAATTTTCTATATTTTTCATTAAATTAATATATTCTAACTATAAGTAGTGCTAGAAAATAAGAAGATGCATCACTACTATAAATATAGTATCTTTTAGTAAGAAGAACAAAATTTGTTAAAAATAAAAAAGTTTGAAGATTAATTAAAAGACATATTACTAGATGTTGCAAAAAATATTATTATGTAATAAAAGTTTATGGGTAAGAAAAAGTGGTTTGATGAGGAATGTTTGCAAGCAAGGTTAACTGTTAAAAATTCATGCAATAAAAAAGCTTTGAATAAGGATTATATGAAATTGCTTTGAGTGAAAAATAAAATAAAACTTATAAAAGAGCACTAAAACAATATCGTACAAATGATAAAGTAAGATATATAAAATTTTGAAATTTTTTTTAAAATAAAGTTTCTACAAGCAATGATATTTTATGTTTAAAGATAAAAGGGTTTTACAAAAAAATTGGTTTTATGATAAGATAAATACCATAACTAGTTGTATGTTCCTAGATATTTTACAACTTACATATAATAAAGTAGTAGAGGAAATTAAGAAATTAACTTTTGGAAAAGTTGTAGATGTAGAAGGATTGGATATTGAATTATTGAATTGTGGTGAAGAATTAAGAGAGAGACTTGGAAAATCCTTTATAAAGGACTTCAAAATGGTTTGAATTGATAATGGATGATTAGTAGAGTTGTTATGCTTTTTTAAAAGGGAGAGAAACCAACTTTAAATAATATAGATTGACCATGATCAGTAACTTATTTGTAAAATTGTTAGGTATAATTTGGGAGAAGAAATTAGGATCATGGATAAAAGGAAATAATTTATGTACTATTTCACAAGTAGGATTCAAAAAAAAAATGTTTTATATTGAATCATCTAGTTACTCTCAAATATTCCATTAAACAAAAAAAAGGGCAAATAAGGTAAACCATTTATTTGCTTTATGGATTTTACTAAAGCATTTGACTCTATTGTAAGAGAACAATTATGAATCAAAATTATTAAACTAAAAGTATATTATGGTTTATTCAATACCATCCAAAATTGATATAGAGAAATAATTTTTGAATTAAAAGATGAAAAAACTACACAATCTTTTCAGTTTTATAGTAATATAGGAGTAAAAAAATGGGGTAATTTTACTTCAAATTTAATTCACCTTCCAAATACTAAATCTAGAGATTATGAAAAGATAATTTATTTGCTAGAATATAAGGAAACTAGCTATATTCAATTATCAAAAGAGAGGATTACATCAAGGTTCCTAAAGCCCGCAAAACATAAAAACCTTTGAAAACACTTAAACAATACTATAGAGTAGGAGGATCTATAATCACACATTGTTTTCAATGCAAGATACAACCAAGAGAGAATCTTTTCTACAACCTGAGATCGAGATCTCAACTAACAATACATAAAAGAAACTAGGCCAACACTCAATTAACCAAGAGTTGCAAACACACTCTTGCATTCTTTACATGTGCTCTCTTGATATCTCATGATATCTCACTGACATCTCTCCATGGTACAAGCATGAGATAGAATCCATATTTATTAACCAAGCAAGAAAAAATCCTAGAAAATATTTCTCAAGCTCAAATTGAATATTCTCTATTTTTTCCATCTTTTCTCCCATGTTCTGAAAATTTCCAAACTTGGAATCTTAATTTTGGAAGTTTTCCTACCTGTTCAAGTTATCTTCGATCTTTCTAGAATGTGTTCTATCAAAACTGGAAGTGTTGGGGAGATGTCTCCTATGGGCATGAGACATCTCCTCTATACTTTAGACATCTCAGTCTAACTAAGACATCTTAGTAAGTTATGAGATGACTTGTACTAATTTGGGATGTCTTACTCTCTAGTGAGACATCTCACTTTAGATGTTTGCCAAAAATTCCAAGATGTCTTCCTTGAACTTGGGATGTGTCATGCAAGATTTTACCTCCTAGCTAAGACATCTTTTGTCCTCCAAGGTGCCTCTCTTGAGTGCTCAATTCTTAGGAAAGATGATTCCATGACCTTGAAGATATGTCCATGGATCTTGAAACATACAAAAACACACATGCAGAAAAGAGAATGAGGAGATTAGAAGAGGTGTTCTTGCACTAGCTCTCCCATCCTTCAAAAAGTGAACTTATGTAAATAAGGAAGTAGGAGTTAAGTAGTTCCCCACTCATGAAGCTTAGTCTCATGGACCCATAAAGCATCATCAATAGACTGATCCTCCCAGTGGATCAAGTAATCATGCCTTTTCACTCCTTGAGTGGTCAAAGATTTCCTCCTCTTAAGGATGATTGCCATCCTCTCCATTGAAGACTTGAACTAATTAATAGCCTCTGCAACTAGTTGATGTTGTTCTGTATGGTCTTCTCATAAACTAATCCATGATAGTATACAAGATCTGAATCGTTAAACATAAAATACATACCAACATCATCTAGAAAGATCATTAATCTTGGCCTTAATTCTAAAAGGTCCCATCTTCTTAGCTTTCAATTTGGAGAAGTTGACACCTCTCAATTACTTCTTCTTCAAGTGCACCCAAACCAAGTCATGAATAGAAAAATTTGGCTTTCGTTTGCTCTCATTCCTCTTAAGGACTCTCTCTTTAGCCTTCTTCTCTAGATTTGATTTTACTTATGCATGGGGATTCGTCATCTCTTGCACAAAATTAGCATTGAGTTAAGCTATACCATGAAAGCTCATGGACTTGTATGAATAGCAACATGAAAAGCATTATTATATGAAAACTCAACATGACACAACAAGTTTTTCCACTTTTTGGGCTATCCATCACACAAACATCTCAATATGTTTAGCAAGGATTTATTCACAACCTCAATTTGGCCATTAGATTATGGATGATATGCACTAGAAAACTTTAGTTTTGCTTCTAAGATTTTTCAATGGAACCTCCAAAAATGAATTGTGAATTTAGAGTCTCTATCATTAACAATATTCAAAGGAATTCCATGTAACTTAACAACATGCTAGAAAAATAAGTTTGTCACATGAGAAGTATCACTTACCTTTTTACATAGAATTGAAATGTGTCATCTTGGAGAACCTATCCAGAACAATAAAAATTACATCATTTTTACTTTTGATTTTTAGAATACCACTCAAAAAATCCATAGACATACTTTTCCATGGATCCTTGGGAATTGACAAAGACATATAATGTCCATCTACTCCTTTACTTCCTTTGAATTTTTGATAAGCCAAACACTTCTTTACAACTTTTGAGACTTAGTTGTCATACCAGGCCAAAAATAGTGCCTACTAACAAGTTACAATGTTTTATCCTTGCCCATGTTGATGTGACCTTCCATGCCACTACAATGCTTTTTAAACAAAATCTTTTTCCAAAAATCATAATTAGGAATACATGCATTCTCATTCTTAAATAATAGTTTATCTTGAATATGATAGTTCCTCCACTAGTCTATCCAAATTAATAATCATTCTTTGAGGCTCCTCAAAACCTATTCAAAATCAACATCATGCTCATAAAAGTCAACAAAATCACACATACCTTTCACAAGAGATACACTAAAATGAACCACATGCAACCTGGACAATGCATCAACCACCACATTGGCTTTTCCACTTTTGTATTTTAACACAAAATTAAACTCCTATAACTATTTAACCCAATTCAAGTGCCTTACAATCAAATTCTTTTGGGAATTTAGAAATTATAGTGCTTTGTGGTTCTTCATCAAAGTGAACTCCTTGGGCAACAAATAATGTCTCCAATGCTTGATTGCTTTAAGAATAGTGTATAACTCCTTCTCATATATGCTATATTTTTGCCTTGACTTATTCAAGTTTTTAGAACATAAAGAAATAGGCCTACCTTCTTATGAAAGTACCCCACCAATGATAAGTTCACTTGCATCCACCTCCACCTGAAAAAGCTTCTAAAAATATAGAATTACAAGCATGAGTTCACTGGTAGATTTTGCTCTCAACAAGTCAAAGATTCCTTAGGTTTCATTATCCTACTTGAAATCTTTATTTTTATTCAACAAAATAAACATAAGCTAAGAAATACTACTGAAATTTTTGATGAACCATGTATAAAAACTTGCTAAACTAAAGAATGATCTTACCTCCCCAACATTCTTAGGGTTTGACCAATCTCTAATAGTCTTAACCTTGGTAGCTTCCATATGAATTTGGTAGAAACCACATGTCCCAAATATATAATTTTCCTCTTAAATAAGTGACCTTTCTTCACATTGATCACCAACTATGCTTCCTCCAAATTAAGACACACCATTTGCAGGTAATCCAAGTGCACGTCCTCATTAGAGCTATATACCAAAATATCATCAAAAAAGACAATACAATACTTATCAATTAAGTACTTCAATAAATCATACATCAACCACATAAATGTGATAGTGCATTCATGAGCCCAAATGACATCACAACCACTCAAAAAATTCATGAGCCCAAATGTGGTATCTTGAAACCTATCTTCCATTCATCACTATGCTTGATTCTAATTTGATTGTGTTGTCACATTTATACCATTTAATAGAGCAGTTTTTAATTTAAAAGATCATGATGAAGACTAAATTGCCCAATGTAGTTTCTACATGGTAATTACAAGAAAAAATGCTAGTACACAAAGAGTTAGATTATTTACTTGAGGGGTAATATATGAGGCATGATTAAATCATGAATAGTGTTGAGGAGAAAATGAATGGGGAGTATCCTCAAGGTTACACTTTAGGCTTAAGTATCTATAATGCCAAAGGGAAAAAATGCAAAAATTTAGATTATAGAATTTATGAAAGTTTAGTGGCAAGCTAAAGGTTGCAAAATTGATATTTTTTTTATTGGAATTGATGTTTGTAATTAGAATGCATAAGGTATTTTATTCCCTGTACAAGATGGCTCTACACAAGCTTTAAGAACTTAAGGTTCTATGTTAATAGTTGATTCGTGAATAAAAAATGGATGAAATTGTTTCAAAAAGAAATTGCAGAAAATTTGGAAGAAAAAAAATTCCAGGACAAGCATCACCTTAGGGCATTAAATAAAAATAAATTCTTGTTTTAATCACTACAGATTTATGCAAGAAATATTACCCTTAACAACAATCAAACCACGTTAAAGGTTTGGAAGGTCATTGCTTCCATGATAATTTTGAAGGTGACGTAGGCAAGAAACCTTTTCAAAACTTGCATTCTAGATGGCAACAAAAAAATGCTCCAAAACAAGCTTTAAGAACTTACGGTTCTGTGTTAACAGTTGATTCATGAATAAAAAATGGATGAAATTGTTTCAAAAAGAAATTGTAGAAAATTTGGAAGAAAAAAAATTCCAGGACAAGCATCACCTTAGGGCATTAAATAAAAATAAATTCTTGTTTTAATCACTACAGATTTATGCAAGAAATATTACCCTTAACAACAATTAAACCACGTTAAGGGTTTGGAAGGTCATTGCTTCCATGATAATTTTGAAGGTGACGTAGGCAAGAAACCTTTTCAAAATTTTCATTCTAGATGGCAACAAAAAAATGCTCCATAATGACATAGAGATAGACATGGAATACATGACCTATTGTGACAATGAAAATAGGCCACAAGGTGCAGTTGGAAGACACTCACCAAGGTGGTGAAGGTGTACAAATAGCATTGTTGCAAGAGTAGCATTTTCATCGGGATGGACAATAGTTATGTAGCTCTTCCTACATTATTGTTGATGGACACTCAAGAATGAAATCTACCATTGATGATAGAGGCATGATTCTAAGACTCCATCAACAGAGGGTTCCATGGCATTTGTGGTTGTGGGGCAGAGATGGTGACAAAATGAAGGCAAATGGTAGAATCACCTCTTGATGAGAAATGAAGGCAATGTGGTCCATTGTATAATGGATGTGGGACCTATGAACCTTACAAAACAATGATACATTAAACATGATGTATAATGACGTATGGCATCAAACATACATGACCTTCATAATGAATATTTTCAAAACTTAAATTACATGTGCCAAAGTTTTAAATATAAAAAGGAGGGTAGGGTTTCAAGTTTGAGAAAGAAAGAATTTATAAATGTCTATTAAATTTAATTTTTGGGAAAATAGAAATCTCTATAGATAACCATCTCTCCTTGATATTGTGATGAGACACTTGCTAGCTATGGCATGTTTTTCTCTAACTTTTATAACTTTTTATGATATTTGTTACCAAGGAAACACTTGGCAACCATAGCTCAAATTTTTAATAACTTCCTTTGAAAGTTATAACTTCTAGGATGGTTATAAATTAATCCCCTAGATATTTTTAAGATCCTTAACTTTTCATGATTATTGTAACTACCCAAAGCCACTATAAAAGTCTTCAAAGATAGAGTATAAGGGGAGATTTGGAGATTTGGGGGATGAAGCAACTTGGAAGAGGATTGAAGATTGTAAAAGCATGGCTTATAAAAGACATCAATTTAGCTTCTTTGTTTTAATCCTGTGAGTTGATTTCTTCTCATTTTGTTTTAGTTATTTAGCTAATGGTTTAGATAGTATCGTGTTTGGCATTTAATTTTGGGATTTTTCCTAGGTTGCTTTTATAGCTCTATTTTTGTGCAATATTATACTTCTATTAAAACTTTTCATAAAAAATCTTATGTTGTTGAAAAGCCTCAAGAGAAATTTAATAGTAATATCTTAATGAAATTTCCTATTTTGAGTATAGAGAATCTAGGAAAATCTTTGGTATTTTGAGATGACTGAAATAGTTTCATTGTTTTAAAGTGTATTGCCTTAATATTTTAATTCAGAAATTATCAAATTTTTAAAGGCTCTATTGAATGCAATCTTTGAAAATTATTAAACTAGAAAAAATAGAGACTTGTACTTTATCATTTACACAACAGTTTTTGGTAGTATAATAAGATTGTCTTTATGAAATTGTTTGTTGAGCTTAGAAGGTTTGAACAATTCATAGTTATTGAATTAGGAACAACTTTACTACAAAGTGTTTTCTTGTGTCAATTTATCTTACTTAAAATATTTGAGATTTCATGTAATTCTAATTTCTTTTCTTTTCTCTTTCTAAGTCCATTGAATCTTGCTCTATTTCTAGTTTTCTTGTGAAACTTTCTATTTGGGGGAAATTAGGCATAAATTGGCAAAATTGTGCTCAAAAGTTTTTGCAAAATTTTATTTGTTACAAGTATCGTTCTATAGGGACCATATAGACTAAGTTATTGAAAAAATAGGAACCTCCAACAACTCATAGTATTTGACAAAGATAGCTAAATCTCTTTTATGATAGTTGATTATAGTTTTATACATAACCCAACCATTTCAACATTCGGAATAGCAAAACACATACCCACATTTAGTACATTTTATAACTATTGAGTCTATTTGGAGGTATTTGGGCCTTGGTATTGCCAAAGACTAGCAAGCACCTAAAACTTGTTTGAAGAACACCTTCAATCTCATGACTTTCGAAGGTCACGAGACCTAGAGGCCATCGCATCTTGGTGGTCTGGTCCCAAATGGTTACCAATAGCTTTTGGCACTAGAAGGATGGCTGGAAATTTTTCCTCTAAGTTCATAAGCTTGATAGTCCTAGCACACCAATAGTTCTTTATTGTTAGAAAGGCTTAAGAAATTAGGTACTATTTGTTGTTCATGATCAAGAAGATTAATAGTTTGGAAGATTTCAAAGGTTTCAAAGAAATTCTTGATTATAAGACTAATTATTCATCAGAAGAAGAATAGAAAAAGGTTTTTGAGTTTGAAATAAGTAGTGGAGTAAAGACCAAAAAGATAAGAAGATCACCTCTTCTGTCTAGTCTATTAATCTATAAGAGAAGGTCAAAGAGATATAAGAGTTCAATAATAAAAAATAATTCTAATAGGATGGAAAATCCCTGGCAAAAAATGACACCATTAGGATTTTAAAACTACAATGATATTCCTAAGGTAGTTTATAAATATTTTTCTGAGCCTTTTATTCCTAGAAAATGTTACTTGGCTAAAGAGTATATCCACATATTTGAGTTAGCTTTGGCTCATGAAAATATTCAACATCAAGATCAAGCTTGTAGTCTATGTGTAGAAAATTTAAAAGATATGGCTTAGATTTCATATTTAAACTTGCCAAGAAATAGTATCATAAGTTGGGATGATATGAAAAGTATTTTCTTGGCCTAGTTTGGCAAACAATTGAAGCAACAACAACTGTACTATGGGCTAGTACAAGCTAAATAAGGAGTTAAGGAGTCTATTAGAGATTTCAACATTAAGTTTCAATGAAGTTGTAGAATCTTTCAAAGAAAATATAGACCATTAGATGAAATGCTTAAAGATACTTATCTTAAGGCTATGAATTCCAATATTTCAATCTAGTTAAGAAAAACTCCAAACTTGCTAATATTGAATGACTACTTTAGTGAAGCTATATAGTTAGAAGAATAGTTAAAATTGAATCATAAAGAAATGATCATAACTCAAAAAAGATAAGAGAAAATGATGATTCTTGGATAATATTTTGCTCAACTTAAAGCATTACTAGGTCCATTTCATGTTAAAATCAAGCAAGAGTCTGAAAGCAAAGAATCTGAAAAAAGGATAGTTAATGAGAGACTTGTCCAACAAAGTAGTGAAGCTAGAAAAATCTTTGACAATGAAACACCAAAAAATTTTGGATCTTGGTGTCTCAACTAAAAATTTTGCTAAGTGTCAAAATGGTGGCGCTTTGCCCAAATTTTTCTAAGTGTTGAGTGTAGTCAACTCTAACTGCCAGATTTGCAAACTTTTTCTAAGTGTCAAAATGATGGAACTTTCTACAAATTTGTCTTAGTGTTGGGACCACACTCTCCACTACAGTAGAGTGTAGTTAGCTTGAATGATCAATTTTCTATAATTTTGGCCAAGTATCAGAATGATGACATAAGCTGTAAGTGTTGTGCTATGCTCTCATTCTCCCTGCTACAACGTAGCATGCACTTCAGTGGCTAGTTTGCATGGGTATCAAGTTAGAAGCTATCAAGAGAGCTTAACATAGAAGAGGCATTTGAGAAATTTTCTAACTCCTGAAGCTACCGCTCCTTCCATGCTCCCAAGCATAGTTGGCATAGTAAGAATAAGGACTACAATTTTTGCTAGATTTTTCTAAGTGTCCATGCTACGCCTTGTCCCATCCTACTACGCTCATGAGCATAACAAGCATAGCAACACTAGGCTTGAGTTGCTAGATTTTTCTAAGTATCCATGCTACATCTTGTCCCTTCTTGCTACACTCATGAGCATAGTAAGTGTAGTAGCGCTGGACTTCAGTTTTGCACATGTTCCTTCCTGCTATGCTCATGAGTGTAGTAAGCATAGCAACACTGAACTTTAGTTTTTTGCAAATTTATGTAACTATTGGGCTGTGCTCTAGAGTGTAGCAACACGAAATTGCCTTCAAAAGCTTCCAGAGCTTAGCGTAGGCCTTCATTCCAACTTTAGAACTCCTCCAACAAACAAGATTAGCAATTTGCATTTCTCATGCATCCCCTATTTTCTCCAAATTGTACCTACACTCTAGAGCATAGGAGCATAGTAGGGGCTAAGCGTAGTGAGCATAGCAACTAGAGTTAGAAAAGTTTTTGAACTTTTTCTAGTCACCTCTAGACTTAGAAATTTTTTTAAATTTTTCTCATAGTCCCACCTACTGCATTGCCACATGGCACCTGATCCACATTTTGGGCTAACCCTAGCCCTATAAATACCCCTATGCCCCAATATTTTAGGGGTTGGCAATTGGCACTTTTAATTAGCATTTGGCATTTTGGCATCTTGGCATCTTGGCACTTAGCTCTATGGGTGATGAGATCCAGAGCACACCACACCGACAAAGAGGCATAGCTGCACTACATGGTACATTGTAACCCCATTGTAGCCCTGCACTACATGGTACACCATGGTCCATTGCAACCCTGCACTGCATAGTACACTATAGCCCCATTGCGGCCCTATAGAACATTGGACAATACATTACAACGGCTAACCCAGCAGGCATGGTTCATCACAGTGAGTGCCAGACTTCATGGCTTGACACCATCGAGATTGTGACTATGCTCCCACTACACTTGTTGTACACTGTGTACCTTTTAAGCCTTTTAGAGTTAACTATGCTTGCATTTGGGGTGGTGTTCCATTTCTCTCTCTTGTTTCTAGCATTTTTTGGCAATTTTCTTGCATCTTTTCATATTTTTTCATGTGTCGTCACGCTGTACTATGCTTAGGAAATAGTCTCTATAGGTTGAAACCCTTGTTTTGGTCAAAACCCTTAGCTATCTTCACCTCTATTCCATGGCTATGCTCTACACTTAGCATCGCTTTGACACTTCACACTATTTCATGTTATTTGCATTTTCATTTTGGCTAACCACGTCATCCCTGGTTGCACTCAATACCCTAGTTGCAATAGACAAAGTCCCTGTTTAATTGACAAGACCATCCATGGCATTTCGCCTCCATTTTCCAGTAAGGCCCTTGCGTGGAGGTGGGGTTAGGTTGTGCACTCGTGAACCCCTCGATGTTCTAGCTACCAACGTTTTTGGTCATTATAGTTTTTAGTGCTAGAAGGAGGGCCTTGCCATTTCCTTCTGCATTTTTTGATTATTGTTCCACGTGCTCTATCCACCATCAGTTGGTGTAGATTAGACCCCATCGTTGGTTCCCCTAGAACCTTGCTGGACAAAAGCCAAAGTGTATCTTTGGCACTTAACCAAATTTCTGGGCACTTAGGAGAGCGTAGCTGGCTCTTAGTGTATTGAGCGTAGCTAGCTCCAACATAGTGAGCGTAGCACCAGGGTTATCCATTTTTAGTAGCTTTCACAGTTATCATTTTTTTTTTGCATTTCCATACTTACAATTTTTTTTGCATTTTCATACTTAGCCAGATTTTTGTAGTTTCATACTTAGCCAAATTTTCTACAATTTTACACTAGTCAATTTTTTGTAGTTTTCATACTTAGCCATTTTTCTACATTTTTACAGTCAGCTATTTTTCTACATTTTTATACTTAGCCATTTTTCTGCTACTGGCAGACTTAGTCATTTTTCTGTAGTTTTCAAAGTTAGCAATTTTTTGCAAATAACAACTCTCACAACTTGATCTATGAACATGAATCAAGATCAACCTTCCTTGTTGGTGTCTAATACATTTGACACCATGATCCACCCAAAGCGTGCTGCACTAAGCCATGAATTGCCTTGACTTGAAGGCAAAACAGGACTATGAACGAGTCCACTGAGATGGACGGAAGTACAACCCCTACTTATTTAACATAATCCCACTCATAGAGTCCTACTACTAGTTTTTGTCCCAACACATCTATGCAAATGAGCATGATGTAGGGAAAACCTATGAAGAAGCCTCATAGGAGAAAGAAGATGAGTTCAAGGCCCACTCCAAATGCAAGAGGTCCCTCTACACTATCTTCTAACAATTGCTCCTTAGTACAGTCCCTCCTTGGTTTGGTCCACCCATCCTCTCCGAGATGGTAACCACGCCAATTTAGCCTTCCTTACAAGTGATCGTTGCTCCTCGGTTTGCTTACTCAGGGGCCACCTCCTAGCCTTAGATGATTTAGGAATCCCATGTTTCACTTGTCTCATCAGCATTCATAGCATTTGTCCAACCCACTCATGTGTGGTCCACCTCGATCACCATGTCCATCCCTTAGCCAACACATTAACTAAACCTATCCACTACAACGTTAAACTGGCAATGATCATTTGCTATGACATTAAAATAGCAAAATTTGCAACCAACAATTTGATCCTATGTTATAAAACCAACATAAGCCCAACCAATGCAACCGGTTGGCACATCTCTAACCTTGGATCAGGTATTCCAGCTGATCCAAAGTTTGACGGAGGAGATCAACCAACTTAAAGCTTCCTCCTCCGGAACCATCAAGGTGGTGGAATTCTACTAGGATGACCTCATAAGTCCTGCAATTCCACACTTGACTCTCCTAACTGGGGTCCAGCTACCTCAACTTACTAAGCACAATGGTAAAGGGGACTCCAATGCACACTTGGTTACATTTTGATCCAAGTGCCTACTCCTTTAAGCTTGGCCACACACCATCATGCACGTGTTTCTGATCTCACTTGATGACAAAGCTTTAGATTGGTATCATGCACTACCTAAGGCCTCAATCTCTTCTTTGGAGGATCTCACAAGGCACTTTGTGACATGCTTTAGGTACAACCTAAAGCCTGAAGCAACCCTTGACCAACTCATGCAAGTTAATTAGGGGCCCCTAGAGCCCGTGCTAAAATTCCTCCAATGCTGGAGTGCCACATTGAGTGAAATGTGTGCAGGCCTAGCAGATGCACCTATTGACCATCTTCAAGGGTGTAGTAAATGACTTTATCAAGTTCAAACTGTATTACCTAGCCCTAAATTCTCTCAGCCAAGCCTTTGCCTAAATGAAAGGCATAGAAGAGGTAGCCCAACCTAGTAACTACCTAGCCTATGTGGCTTATAGAAACCAACATGTGCACAAGCAAAACATAAATGTGGAAATAGTGGCTGCAAGCACAAAAGCAACAAACTAGGGCCCAATGGCTAAGTATCCCAAGGCCCCAGCTCACAAAGTTGCCAACTCTAGTGCCAACTTGCCTACATTGGTAAGGGCCATCCCAAGGTCTAACTTTAAGTGCAAGGATCACTTAAATTATACACTACTACCAATGGAATCATTTGAACTACTGGAGCAACTCTTGAAAGCTAAGAGAATTCAACACAAACATGTATCAAAGATTGCCCATCAAAAACATGATAGGTACTACAAATTACTGAGGAACCCCACCTTAGCAGTACCAAACAAGCCCCTGGTCCCACAACACTTCAAGTTGGATCAATACTATCATTACCACTAGTTGTTTGGTCATAGTACAAGAAACTGTTGTGCTTTGCAGGACAACTTGCAAAGAGTGATAGAATAGGGGCAACTAGTGCTTGACACAGTGAGCCAATTCAATGTAGATGATGTCCCCTATGTCATAAAATCCATCAACATAGGTGGCAAGTCTAAACCTACATAACAACCTATTATGATCTATGTGCCTCCTAGCAAGGCAAGGATCCCCTTTGGCCTCCACATGAGAGAGGCCCCCCTTTGTTATCAAAGTGCCACCTCAGGCACCTACAACACCCTTTGTGGTCAAGGTCCCATAGAAATCGTCTCCTAAGATGTTAAACTGGAAACCAAACCAAGCATCCATTAAGACATTAAACTAGAATGATGTAGTAAAAACCACTACTAAGAAACCTTTTGTCATCAAGGTGCCACAATGAGTTGGCCCCACAATAACTCCTAAACCACCATTTGTCATAAGGATGTCACAACGTGATGGCCCCTCACCTACCCAAAGCTCAATAGTGGGCAATGCCTTGGTCCCTCCTCCTTCAAGGGTTGATCCCACTAGCAACCTATGTAGGCTTGCCTACCAAATGACAATGCAAGAGGATGAATGAGCACCTTGCAACCACCATGGCCGAAGCAAAGGCCATACCCAATAAGTAGCAACCAAACACTAGGGCCCCTACCCCCAAGCAGGCCAAGCAACTTAAGCCCAAGTCCCCTTCATGATAGTTTCTTCTATCAAGCTGTATGGAGGAAGTCAAGGTTAGCACAATGGCCAATGACAAGGGCTTCATAGCTGCACTAACCTAGGTGAAACAAATGCTCAAGCAAAAGAACACAACATTGAACTTGTATGACCTAGTCATGATCTCATCTTATCACTGCCAAGCATTGGCCTAGATGTTGGCCTCCATTCCTATTATGGAGGACATCCTTGTAGATGAGAACACCATCCGTGCAATGATGTTACCCGCTGCACCACAGTAATCAAGTTCAACATCCCTAGCATTTCACGAAAATGCAGTCAAGGTCAACCCCAAATGAGGGGAGGTTACTATAGCTCTGTTGTCAATTAGCATATGTGTTGGGTAGTGCACAATCTACAGAGTGCATGTCGATGATGGTGTAGCAACAAATGTAGTCCTATACTCTGTCATTAATAAGGTAGGCTTGGTAGATGAAATTAGGCCAACCAAAACCATGTGTCTAAAATCCTTCAATGGATCATGTGTCACTATTAAGGGTACAATCAACTAAGACTTCATGGTAGGAGAGCAATTCTCCACTAGTGTAGATTTCACTATCATAGAGGAGATGTCAAGCTTCAACTTGATCTTGGGCAGGCCTTGTGATGAGCCGCGATATCGTGTATGCAATATCGCATACACGATATCACGTCCGACATCATCTTCTATAAATAAGAGGCAGCGCCCTTTGTTCTAGGGGAGTTAGAATTAGACCCTTAGCCCGATTCTTGTAGTTTTGTTATTTCAGAGTTAGAATTATTTCTGTGTGCTCGTAGTAGGAGTCATAGAGTGAATGGATCTTTATTCGAGCAATTTGTACCTGAGCACAATTTTGTGTATGGCAATAAAGATGAACTTTATGATAAACCTTGCAGCATACAAATTAAACTAATTAGTAATTAATTATTTTTAATGCTTTCCTAGTGAATTAATATCTCTCTCAACCTTCAACCCCCTTACTTAAATACACTCAGTACAACCGCTTTGAGCATGCATGTAGTGCTTGGTAACCTAGTAACGATTAGCGTTTGGTAATCCTAGCAGCGTTACACTGGTTCAGGATGTGTACAGCAAGTGGGAACAGATACTGGTGTTAGAAACATTTAGAAGCTAGTTAATGAATAGTTAATGTAAGTTAGTCACTTAGTTCTCTCTCCTTCCCCTTTATTAGCAGAAGACATAAAAAATATAAAATCTATAAGAATCATGTACCTCAAGCTTACTTAACCATACAATTGTGACAATACAAGTAAGTTTGGGAGGATAACAATTGATTAACCCTGAGTATTCCATTAAGGCACATAAGCTCTTAGTCCTTGGAGTTCGATCGGATCATGCATGAAATGCTCGTATTCGTATGGTTGAGTGTAGGGGTACCTCACCACTCATCATTGTCACCATTGCTGGGGACTTAGTTGTTTGTGCACTACATAGAACATAGGAAATCATTCATATCGTTGGAATGTTAGAACAAACCCTTAGGGTTAATCAGAAGAAAAACATGACAATAGTACATCGCACACCGAACAAGACAAGATGTCTTCTTCTTCGCATAAGAGCACTTCATCGCCTAGGACTAACACAAGAGGCAGTTGATGGCATAATACACGTAACCAGGATCTACCAGTTCCTCAACAATTTTGTGTGGTATATACTCATCCTGATGAGTATGTACCCGATTTCACCTTTATTCTCCACCAAGATGAACAACTGCATTCGAGAGACTTGGAGGATAACATAGTGTTGCCTCTAGATCAATCAATCCCCAACATGCTCCTTCGTGCTCTTACACGAATAGGCATGATGCTTTTATATGAAGAATGCATTTCTTGTGATCATGATACAAGGGACTATCATCCCATAGAAGCGCAACGTCAAAGGGACTTGCGACAGGAGAGATACCACACATCCTTCAGGGTAAATGGCCCCATGACACTCTGCACATTTTGAGCGAAATTGAGGATGGTAAACCTACTTCAACAAGTTTCCCACGAAACAATGTTCCTCCTCCTAACAATGATAAAGAGGTAGTGTATCAGAACCTCCACTCCACTATTCACAACTTTGGTTCTGATACCCATGAACACGAAGTGTTCAATAAAGGAACACAAACACATGATAAGGGTAGACGTTCTGATCGTGATCACGATCGAGGCCGAGACCACCAAAGAGAAGGTAGAAAACACCATCATATGATGGTTCTCCTTCTTCTTCACCTTCATCATCACCTTCATCCTCTCCTTTAGTGTCCAGATGCAGTCATAAGGAAACCAATCGTGAGGATAAGGGAAAACGAAGTGAAAGACATCGACAAGATAGTCGAGAACGAGGACGAGGGCACTCTAAGGAATCAAGGCATAGAAGAAGGGAGAGTAGGGAACTGCGTAGACACCATAGACACTATGAATGAGACCATCATGAAGAACCCCTACTCTCAACTAGAAGCATGCTAGATATAATGAAGGCTGTAAGATTTTCAATAAGGCACCAAAAGGATAGTAGGATCAAGAGGTTAGACATGAACAACATCTCATGATTTGAAGGGGGATACAACGCTGATCCTCAAAATTATTTACAAGCATTCCACGATGCATGTGCCTTGCAAAACATAGAAAACGAATAGCAAAAACTGAAGTTGTTTCCAAGGACACTAGTGAAAGAAGCTGAAAGCTGGTACCAGTCCTTAGAATTGGAATCCATTCGAAGGTGGAGTACAATGTTAGAACTGTTCAATGATAAGTACCAAATGTACTCCTAAGTGTCTAACCTGCGAAAGCAAATCCAAGGATGAAAGAAAGGAAATCATGAACCATTGGATGCTGCCATGGGCCTCTATTACGCACTATTACATCATTGCCCTTGCCATGGTTATTCGTAGCGGGATCAACTACGCCATCTCGTGGATGGACTTAGGCATGAAACAAGAAGAACCCTTGGGACGTATGCCCAAGGAAGGTTATCAAAGCTTAGGTATCATCAAATTCATAGATTGCTAGAGCACGTAGCCAAAGACGAAGGTGAGCTATGAAAGAGAAAAAGTGCAGAAGAATACAACTAAGATCCTTCCCTTCAAAAAAGGGGAGTGAGATTTTGTGAGGAGGAAGAAGAGTTACCACTCGAAGAGATGGTGAATAGAAAAACTTTGCCTCTCCAAAAGTTAACAATAGAAGTATCAGCAAAGGTAGACCAAATGTGGGACTCACTGGATAGTAAGTTTGAAACTGTTCTTAAAATTGTAGAGGATTCTAGGAAGCGAGGTAGTGACTGCAACAAAAAGAAAAAGAGAGAAGTGGACAATGCACGTAACAAGGGTAAGGGTTAAATAGCCATCACAAAAGAGGTTGTGGATTTAGACACAAACAATGATGGTGGATGCGAGATATGCCAATATGACCATCCTAAGGGATGTTGCCCAATGATCTCACATCTACAAGAGTCTAGGGTGTATGCACTTAACCGATGACTAAATAAATAGCAAACACCCTGACAGTTACCTTATCCCCAAGGTAACCCAAGGTAGTTCCACCAACCTTCAACATATTATCCAAGTGGAACTCCACGATAACCTGTTGAGAAACAGCAATGGCAATACCCACAGTCATGGAGGATGCCACAACCAAGGCAACAATACCCCTACTAGCAACCTGACCCATATGGCTACTACGTGAAACATCCAATCTCTCCACTTGACTCTGTTAGTCACGTTACACCACAACATCACTACCAAGCTTATGAGTATTATAGAAATCCTTCTCCTATGGAAGATAATTCACAAACATACCATCCTTCAAATCCATCCGCAGCTCTCATACCAATAGCTCCATTACCACCCACTCCAACAATGCAAGGGAAACTCCCTACTCAACCATAGTAATGCAATGCCACAAGGGCTATAAATCCTCAACCTGTTGTTGGTTTTGACAACTATATGAAGAAAAGACCTTTCTTCAGAACCAATAGGCCAACCAAGCCCTTACAACCACAAGCGATTGAACCTCTGAACACCTCCCCATCAAATAAGGCTTCAAAGCCACCTTTGAACCAAAAACCAAGCACAATGCATACAGTTATGTTAACACATGACGTTACTAAATGGATCAAGGTTGGCCACCTTCCCAAGAAATTCTCTAATCCTGGAATCCCTCTAATCTATCTCCAAATCGCTGGGAATGAGACACGCAAAGCTCTTTTGGAGTTAGGTTCTAGAGTCAACTTAATATCACAAGAAATGTACAAAGCTTGGAACCTGCCTCCATTAAGGAAGAGCAATATTCACCTAGAGCTGGCCAACCAGTCCATTACTGTTCCCTTGGGACTGGTGGAGGGCATCGTCATCACTATGTGTGGGTGGTTGTACCCAGCTGATTTCCTTGTGATACAAGTGAATAACGGTAAAGGGGACTTCCCAATAATAATGGGAAGGGCATGGCTAAGTATTATAGATGCATGCCTAGGAATCCATGATCTTTCCCTAGAAATATCTAAGGAGAACACTTTTGGAAAGATCAAGAAAAAGAAGGTTCCATGCATTGTATACAGTAATACAGGGTGCAATTGCATGTAGAGATCATGGGTTGTGCAAAGTTTAGCATTACCTGCATGCAATCGGTGTGCACAAGATATTAACATACAAAAGTACTTGTATGTAGCAGCCACATGACAAGAAGACACCCAGTGGCTGATAGCTAATCAAGAGAGTAACTCACTAACGTGCATGGAACTAACTGAGGGAATAACTTGCGCTTACATCGAAAGCATAGATGCACTAGAGCAAGTTTGCTGCCAACTCCCAAGCTTTAACCTTGAAAACATCAACTGGGGGAAGTTGTAAATTCCTAAAAAACTCAAATAAGAGCCCCGATAAGAGACTGTTAGTCAATGTGCAACAGACCAAACCCTTCCATGAATTTAGAATGACTAGTGCATGTAATACCTCTGAGAAGGGACAACCTTGCTCACTATTTCGGATCTCCTCCTTCCAACTTAGTCATGGGGAGATGGCCACCTTTGCTAATCATTTGAGGCACTTAGTTCCTTTTTAAGTTTTTTGTTTTACACATTTTGTTTTACAAATTTCTTTAACTTTTCTTATTTTTGTTTTGCAACATTGTTTATAATTTTTCATTTCTTTGTGTAACTATTTGTTTTGTTTGTTTTTGTTTTGTTAGATTTGTCACCTAATAAGTGCTCCTGATGGTGGTATGAACTATATTCTATTGATTACTAATGTTTGGTTTTTACCTTTGAGTTATAATGTTGATACTAAGGTATGGTTCTTTTGATATAAAAGGCAATGAGCCCATGTCATCCATGCATTCATGAATTTCTATGGTCTTTCTCTTGGCTTGGAACTGTGCAGTCCCTTTGTTTAATAATAAAACTATTAAAAAATTGGTGACTAGGCATTTCTCAAACTAAGGAAGGACTCAAGGACTGAAAAGGGTATGACTTCAAGGGTAGTTGATGCATTTGTGCTAGCTATTCTCTTGGGTGCTTGGATGTTTTCTTCTTGAGTTTTCCTTACCATTCTGATGTTGCTCCATTTTTGGGAAGCTAAGCTAATAAAAATAAGTCTTTGCATGGTGTGGTTCTCACGCCAAAAAAAATAGTGAGAATTCAAAGCACACCCCTTAGACAAAATAATCATCTAGGCTACAAGCACTGGTTATGGAACTAAACAAACAAGTTCCCTCTAACTAAGGCCCTTTCTTGCTTCCTATGTTTCCCTTTCTCGTTTCCTCAAAATGGTGGTGACTCTTTGGTGGAAGCATTCTTGTTACTTCAAGTGGATGGATTAGCCAAGTGTATTAATGTGAAGTCACTGGATGTGGATTGTTTGAGGCCAGACTTGGAATGAGATCTACTTAGTCACATTAACCATAAATACACAAGGGGCTTTACACCACCTTATTCTTGGGACTCCATTCCATTCTCTTCTTCCCATCATTCTTTCTCCATTTTCCACCTCATTGCCGATTGTATCAGTAGTCTATATTTTGGTTGATGCATTGTTTTCTCTTTGGTGAATTCTTGTGGTTAAGACTTTAACTCCTACTTCCAAATGAAAATTCCAGAGCCTACAGACTCTTTGAATGTGGGTTTGTCAGGGCATCAAGGGCATGAGCCTGCTTTGGGGAGGATCCACTGGCATTCCTATTTGGTGCATCAGTTAACTTCTTTTCCTTAAACATTTCCACAATCAACATTTTTTTTGTTCATTCCCATCTCTGACATCCATTTTATCGGCATTGCCATTGTTTTTTTTCTTCATCTTTCTTATTCCTTATCTTTTTCCATTCTATCGCTATTGGAAGATCGCTTTTAGTCATGGGGGTCCTAGTCTAATTTTTTCAATTTTTCCTAACCCCTACACCTTGGGTAGTCACTAGTGTTATATCTCTAGAATCCATGTTGGCCATATCACAACTCAGCCAATGGACCTTACACCGAGGGAAGGTATCAAGTATATTATGATTTACTTATCCTTGCTCATATGTGACTATGTTGTGTGTTCAAATGACAATCATATAGCAATGGATTGGACCTGGAGGAAACACTTAGGATGGACAGGTGCTGGAACGGTTGTGCATGGAACAAGATTGATGGTGCGGTTATGGATGAATAACGGAAGGTGCAATCTTGACGTCGGCAGCAACACATCTTCTTCTTTTTTCTCTCTCTCTTCTCTCTCAGCTGCCAAATAAGGCTGGATGTCAATTGTGAATAATGTTCATTCTTGTAGTCATGAACACTAATATTGTCATGTATTGTAATGTTGATCCATTCACATGTCATCCCATTCACCATTAGTTGTCATTCAAGTCAATAATCCCATACCTTTCCAATATTTTTTAAGGAACTTGAGGATGAGTTTTCATTCAGTCATGGGGGTATGATGAGCTGTGATATCGTGTATGCGATATCGCATCTGCCACGCGATATCGCATATGCGATATTGCGTCCAGCCTCATCTTCTATAAATAAGAGGTGGCACCCTTTGTTCCAGGGGAGTTAGACTTAGACCCTTAGCCAGATTCTTGTAGTTTTGTTATTCCAAAGTTAGAATTATTTCTGTGTGCTCACAGTAGGATTCATAGAGTGAACGGATCTTTATTCGAGCAATTTGTACCTGTATGAAAATAAAGACAAAATTTATGATAAACCTTGTAGCATACAAATTAAGCTAATTAGTAATTAATTATTTTTTAATGCTTTCCTAGTGAATTAATATCTCTCTCAACCTTCAACCCCCTTAGTTAAATACACTCAGTACGACCGCTTCGAGCATGCATGTGGCGCTTGGTAACCCAGTAATGATTAGCATTTGGTAATCCCAGTAGCGTTACACTGGTTCAGGATGTGTACAACAAGTGGGAACGGATACTGGTGTTAGGAACATTTAGAAGCTAGTTAATGAATAGTTAATGTAAGTTAGTCACTTAGTTCTCTCTCCTTCCCCTTTATTAGCAGAAGAAATAAAAAATATAAAAGCTATAAAAATCATGTACCTCAAGCTTACTTAACCATATAATCGTGATAATACAAGTTTGGGAGGACAACGATTGATTAACCCTGAGTGTTCCATTAAGGCACGTAAGCTCTTAGTACTTGGAATTCGACTGGATCAGGAATGAAATGCTCGTATTCGTATGGTTGAGTGTAGGGGTACCTCACCACTCATCACCTTGGCTAGCTCAACTATGGACCGTCTCCTCTTTCATCCATCAATAAATCCACTTTCCATACGAAGGTGGTCAAGTTATCATCCACCGTGATAATGTCCCCCCTCTGGCTACCCACAACATAGACATGGAGCAAGTGTTAGAGGTGGAGTTTCTTGGTGGTACACCTACAGCAGCCAACGTAATGCCTAAGGCTAACACACCCAAATGAGTGGTTGAAGCCAATAGCCTCCCAGAGGATCCTAAGCCTTGTGCACCCCCTAATCCATGCCTGTTTAGGAAGTAACTATGTGACTAAGACTTTCCCTTGGCCAAGAACGCCCTATGCAGTTGCTTACCACTTTCCTTCATGGGCCATGCATTTTTGGTTTTTGCTTGTGAAATTTGTTCATGCATTTACATTTCACCTGCTTGCCTAGTTTACATACTACTTCACTTTGTTTATGCATTTATAATTTTTTTACTCATCCATCCACTTAGCTTACGCATTGCATTTGAAAGACATCAAAAACACATAAAAATAAAAAAAAATCATAAAACTACAAAAACACATGTCTTGAAAAGGCCTTAAACTAGCGATGGCCTGAAATGGCCTTAAACTATTGTTGTGGCCCAAAATGGCCTTAAACTAGCAGTCATGCCTTGGAATGGCTTTAAACTATTGCTATGGCTCGAAATGGCCAAAAAGTATTGCTTCTCACATTACCTTCCTTTCATTTGTGCATTTTAACTTTGTTACACAGTTGCCGCTTGATGTTGTTTTTCTGGTTGATTTTTGTAGGATCTTGTAAGCACACAGCATGACTACATATGTAGCATCACACCTCACATAAGCAAGGCAAGCACTTGTCTACCATGATGTAGAAAACTAGCATAGATAGTCCACCATGACTATAAACTGGCACAAATCATCCTTGGGTCATAACATTAAACTAGCATAACAACTTGTCCACTACAATGTTAAACTAGCATACAGTAGTCTGATAGAACTATAAACTAGCACTCTATAGTCTACTAGAACCTTAAAATGGGTTTACACACTCATAGCATCATTGCCTCCCATCATTCTACTAATCTTTTGAAGCACTTGCCATTGGTGTAACCTTTGGAGAACTCGCAGCATCATCACCCTAGCTCTTTCACTGGCTTCCTGAGCACTTGCAACTGGTGCAACATTTGATGCATTTGTAGCATCTTCACATCTAGCACTTGTAGCATCTTCACATCTAACATTTGCATTTGCATGTCATGTTGTCTAGTTTTCTTGTGTTCTCAAAGTTGTGTTCGTAGGATGAAGCCTTGGAGATGGTCATGTAGAGATGTATCTCATTGTAGTTGCAAGTCACCACATCGCTCCGATGTGCATGATTGGAATAGTTAAGCCACTCAAGAGTGCACATCCCCTTCATCCCATTATAGCCTACGCACATCCACTCCTTCATTCCAATAGCCTCTCATACCCCGCATACGCATGATTGCACATCCCTTTGATGCATATGCACTATGATGGATATGACATTCTCCTCACGTCAATCGTAGAACCCATGGTAGATGTAATGTAACTCATCCTGTGGGGAGCCTTTGTTGCTCGGTTAAGGCCCAAGTGAATGTGACGTAACTCATCCTAGGGAGGAAACACCTATCCTACAAATGTGATGTGATTGCATCAAAGCAAAGCCCATCTACTTAATGGCCTACACATTGTAGCTAGCATTCAATAGTAAGTTAAACCCAATGGGGATTCACCTTGCAGCAAAGCAAAGAAGAAGAAAAAAAGAGAGCAAAAAATTAAAAAAAAAAACAAAATGGAGAATGGGGAAAAGTGTATCTCTAAATAAATTAAAAATGCTACAGCTTCACAACCAGCCCAACCTTGGATCAACTTTGACTCTCTCATGAGCACTTCGATGAGACGTCAACATTTCAGTGTCAAGCCACTTCATGCTATGGTCATTGTCATCCATGCTGACTTTGCATCTTGCATTAGGATACATTGTTTGCATTTTATTTTCTCTTCTTACATTTCATCTCCCTAGCACATTACCTACACACTTTGCCCTTGCATACCCTTATCCATAGCATTCTTGAACATGGTGGAATGACACTCGATCTAGTACTAATGAGCAATGTTGATGTCACATCTACTGTGGTGTTTTGTAATTCTTTGTCAACGTCTCTTGAGCCACTCCTCTAGATGTCAACAAAGAGGGGCCATTGAAACACCAAAAAAATTTGGGTCTCGGTATGTCAACTACAAATTTGGCTAAGTGTCAAAATGGTGGCACTTTGCCCAAATGTTTCTAAGTGTTGGGTGTAGTCAGCTCCAATTTCCAGATTTGCAAAATTTTTCTAAGTGTTAGAATGATGGCACTTTCTACAAATTTTTCTAAGTGCTGGGACCATGTTCTTCACTATAGTAGAGTGTAGTTAGCTTCAATGGCTAATTTTCTACAATTTTGGTTAAGTGTTAGAATGATGACTCAGGCTATAGAAATTTTTTTAAGTGTTGTGCTACCCTCTTATTCTCCCTACTACGCTCTAGAGCATAGTAAGCATAGTATGCACTTTAGTGGCCAATTTGCATGGGTGTCAAGCTAGAAGTTGTCAAGCTAGCTTAGCATGGAAGAGGCATTTGGTAGATTTTCTAACTCCTGAGGTTACCCCTCTTACTACACTCCCAAGCATAGATGGCATAGCAAGAATAAGGACTACAATTTATGCCAAATTTTTCTAAGTGTCCATGCTACGCTTTGTCCCATCCTACTACACTCATGAGTGTAGCATCATTGAACTTCAATTGAGTGTCCATGCTATGCCTTGTCCCATCCTGCTATGCTCATTAGTGTAGCAGCACTAGATTTCAATTGCCAGATTTTTTAAGTGTCCATGTTATGCCCTGTCCCTTGCTATACTCATGAGCATAGCAAGTGTAGTAGTGCTGGACTTCAATTTTGCACTTGTGCCTTTCTACTATGCTTATGAGTGTAGAAAGTGTAGTAGTGTTGGACTTCAATTCTTTTTGAAAATTTGCCTAATTGTTGGGCTATGCTCTAGAGCATAGCTAGTGTAGCAACACAGAATTGCCCCCAAAAGCTTCTAGAGCTTAACACAAGCCTTCATTTTAGCTCTAGCACTCCTTCGGCAAGCAAGATCAACAATTTGCATTTCTCTTGCATCCCTTGTTTGTCCTAAATTGTACCTACACTCTAGAGTGTAGCGAGCATAGTAAGGGATGAGCGTAGCAACTAGAGAAAAATTTTCAAACTTTTTCTAGTCACCTCTAGACTTAACTTTTTTTTTTTGAATTTTTGTTGTAGTTTCAACCATCACACTGCCACCTGGAACTTGATTTGCATTGTGGGATAACCCTAGCCCTATAAATACCCTTGTGTCCCAACATTTTAGGGGTTGGTAGTTGGGACTTTCATTTGGCATTTGGCATTTTGGCATCTTGGCACTTAGCTCCATGGCTAAATGAGACCTAGAGCACACCACATCAGTAGAGAGGCATAGCTGCACTGCATGGTACACCATGGCCCCATTGCAGCCTTGCACCACACGATACACCACAACCTATTGCAACCATGCACTGCATGGTATACTGTAGCCCTGTTGTAGCTCTACAGAACACCACATGGTACACCACGACAACCAACCCAGCAGGCATGGTTCATCATGGTGAGTGCCAAACTTCACGGCCCGACACCATCGAGACTGTGACTACGTTCCCACTACACCTATTGTACATTATGTACCTTCTGAGACCCTTTTGGAGTTAACTATGCTCCCATTTGAGGTGGTGTTCTATCTCGCTCCCATTTCTAGCATTTTTTTGGCATTTTTCTTGCATATTTTCACATTTTTTCATGTGTCATCACATTGTACTACACTCAGGTAGTAGTCTCTGTGGGTTGACACCCTTGTTTCGATCGAAACCCTTAGCTACGCTCGCCCCCATTCCGTGGCTACACTCTACACTTAGCACCATTTCATGTTGTTCGCATTTGCATTTCGGATAACCATGCCACCCCTAGTTGCATCCAATACCTTAGTTGCAGTCAGCAAAGTCCCTGTTTGATTGATAAGACTATCTAGGACACTTCGCCTCTATTTTCCAGCAAGGCCCTCGTGCGGAGGTGGGGTTAGGTTGTGCACCCGCGAACCCCTTGGTGTTCCAGCCGCCAACGTTCTTGGTCATTATAGATAAAAATTAAAATCAAGGTAGAAAAGAAAAATAGAAAACATAAACACCAAGATACTAAGTTAGTAGAAGAAGATGATGAAAGTGATCTTATTATGTCCATCTTCCTTGATATTGAATCTGATGATGAGCTATCTAGTGTTCATTATGTAAGTAAATCTTCTAACAATGGATTTTTTGGTGACCATTTGGGATGCAACCACCAACGTGTGGTGCCTCATGGTCTCGTGACCTTGGGAAGTTATGAGATTAAAGGTGTTCTTCAAACAGGGTTTAGATGCTTGTTGGTCTCTGGCAACACAAAAGCCCATATACCTCCAAATAGACTCAATAGTTATAAAATGAACTAATCATGAGTATGCATTTGTTGTTGTTAATGTCGAAATGGTTGGGTTGTGTGCGAAACTATAATTGGCTATCATAAAAGAAATTTAGCTAACTTTGTCAAATATTGTGAGTTGTTGGAGATTCCAATTTTGTCCAATCACTTAGTCTATATAGTTCTTATAGTACATTACTTGTAACAAATAAAATTTTGAAAAAATGTTTGAGCACAATTCTGCCAATCGACTCCTAATTTCCCCAAGAAAGAAGGTTCCACAAGAAAATTAGAAATGGAGCGAGATTCAATGGACTTAGAAAGAGAAAAGAAAAGAAAGCAGATTTGCGTGAAGCCTCAAATATTTAAGCAAGATAAATTGATATAAGTAAACACTTTGCAATAAAGCTATTCCATTTTAATCTAAGTACAAATTGCGCAAACCCTTTGAGCTTGACTAGCAATTTCGTAAAAGACAATCTTATTACATTACCAAAAATGTTACATAAATGACAAAGTACAAGCTTCTATTTTGACTAGTTAATAGTTGTTAAGAATTGCATTCAATAGAGCCTTTAGAAAAATTTGCCACTTTTAGGATTGCAATACTAAGGCAGTACACTTTAAAATAATAAAACTATTTTAGTTATCTCAAAATACCAAAGATTTTTCTAAATTCTCTATGCTCAAAATAGGCAATTTTATTAAGACATTACTATTAAATTGCTCTTGAGGCTTTTAACAACATAAGCTCTTATATGGAAAATCTTAATAGGAGTCTAATATTGTGCAAAAATAGAGCTATAAAACCAACCTAGAAAAATCCCAAAATTAAATACCAAGCATGGTACTATCTAATCCATAATGGAGAGAAATGGACTTATAAGATTAAAACAAAGTAGCTGAATTGATAAATTAGCAAACGATCTTACAAGCTTCAATATCTTCTTCTTGATCTCCCACCACCCCCTTAAAATCCACTCATGAAGCCCTTTTTATAGTGGCTTTTGGTTGGTTACAATCATCATGAAAAATTAAGGATTGTTACAAACATTATGGTACTTAGTTGTAACTACCATAGAGAAAACTGCTATACTTGACAAGTGTGTGGTAGTTACAACCACCATGGAGACTAAGAAGCTATAGTTGACAAGTGTCTTGTTTAATAGTTACAAAATCAAGGAAAATTAAAATTTGGTTGCAACCACTAAGGAAAGTTACAACCACCAAGTTGTTAAAATTAACAAGTGTTAAATTCACATGGGATTTTGAACAATTATCCCATAACTAGCCCCTCTCTCTCTCTCTCTTTTAATAACGCCTTGAAATACTAACAAGATTTTGAATTACCACTAAGTCGCAAGTGCAACCTTACAACCGTCATAAAAAACCATCTATACATATCCAAGTATATCGATTGGACTGAAAGGAGAGAGTGGGAATGGCACTTACACAAAAAGTACCTTTGTTCTCGAACCCAACTTTTAATATTGCTGCCCCCTTCATGTGAAATTATGGGAAATTCGACCAAATTGCCAGCGGAAACCTAAGGAAATAAACTGAAGGCAGGAATGGCATCAGTGCAGGTTGGATGGCCCATGTGAATAAAACGTCACCAAAATTGACAGTTTTGGCATTGATGTAATACCTGCTGCAATGTACCCAGGTCTAGATCACACATGGCAGCTTCACAACACACGTTTATCCAAATCTGCTCATGCCTTATTATGTTTTTTTTTTCACAGCCTGCTATACGTAACATACCAGTCCTTGCAGTAATAAGACCGACTTTCAGGCCGAGTGGAGCATCTGTTTCAATAAAATCATGCCAGGTTTCACAATTTCAGAGGTAAAAACAACATTACGGCAGCTGGCAGCTTCTTCTGGCAGACAATGGAGGCAGCATTTAAGCAGATTCGATGTGTTTAGCATTTGAGAATCAACGATCATCACCACCGTTTGCATTGGAAAACAAATAAATATCCTGTTATCTGATATCCATTACATTTTCTGCGGAATCCACAAAATCAGGTACAGCGCAAAGTGGCCATGGAATCCATGAACAGGCACCAGCGGATGCAGAAAATACTATTATCTTAGTCCTGCGAGATGAAAGCCTGAAACTCTATTACTTGCATGCCTCTTCCAACTGAGAAAAATTCCAATCACCGAAGGCATTAAGCTAGTCGTGAAAACCCAATGTCCATCTGTCCAAATTCCTTTAATGGCTCTTCACTATGAATGCTATATGGAACCCTTTCAGTTACTTCAAAACCTTTTTCAGATTTTTTCCAAGACTGAAGACAGCACAATATCTAGAAAACAAGGCATAAACGATATAACTGCTGGTGATGCTCCACGATGCATTGCAGAACAACAAATAATTGCTTTGTGGAAGATTCTTCAACTAGTAACTCAGCTGCAGCAATGAGCTCCTTAGAGCAACATCTCAAAAATGTTAATGCAAAGCTTGCATATGCTTCGACCAAATCAGGCTCTTTGTCATAAACATAGGAAGAATTCAATGCTGTAATAGTTTCTGCTATGTTAAATGACTAGTAGAGGCTGGTAAACAATGATCCGTATTCCTCTTCATGGCTATCTTTGTATTGTTTATAAACCGTAAGAATAAGCTCATCCCTTAAATTTTTCTCATCATGCTTCTGCCAACTACAGCAGCCAGGGCACAATATTCATTCATCGCAATTCTTGAAACATTAATTGGAACTCCCTCCTTTGCACAGTGGCTTGCTATCTCATATTGTCTCTATGCTTGATCTATCCATTTGTTTTGTTGCCTCAATTGGAACTCCCTCATTTGCACAGTGGCTTGCTATCTCATATTGTCTCATCTATCCATCCATTTGTTTTGTTGCCTCCACTTCTTGTAGCTTGGGCTTATTAGTCGTAGCTTGACCTTATTCTTAGACTTAGACATAAGAGATATCTTATTTCCTACCAATCTTGCTCATGTATTATCCAAAATGGGCATGAAAAAGTCTTATCATTAGATGCACATGAACTTCAAGTAGCTATCCTTATTATTCAATCTTTAGTTGATGCTTATTTTTCATTCTTTATACAACATCTATTCTCATAATAATCTAACCAGTTCTGTAGATTGTAATTGTAATCACTTACAAAGCTCATTCCTCACCTTTCTTCCCATGAAAGATAGTGTAAAGCATTTATAAAAAGGAGGATGGAATATATTTCATAAAGCCTGTTCTATTAAATGGCTGAAATGTGCCAACAAGATCTAGTGATACTTCTTCTCTATCAAGTTCTGAAGAAGATATATCATTAGATGAAGAGTGTAACAATAATCAAGAAAATGGATATAATCTAGGATCAAAAGAAAGATTAATGACTTCTAAGCCTCTAAATATTATTTCTGACCCATCTACTAAGAGAAAGGTTTTTGAACTAAGTAGAAGAGAGAAAAATAAAAGTAAAGAAGATCAAGTAGAACAAAGTACTCAAAATCAAACTTTTAATAAACTAGCCATTTATGGAGATGGATAATATGATTTAATTAAAGATCTCAAACATCTCAAGGCAAATATTAGCATATATCAATTACTACAAATTGGAGAACATCAAAGAAAGGCTTTAGAGTTCATTAAAGGTAAAAAGAGAGTTGGAGAGTTAGAGTTAAGCTATGTGTCCAACAATGATAAGAAAACAAAAGCTAGCTATGATTGTACTTCTAATAGGGAAGCTCCTCCTTTTTTTGACAATGAAGTTAAAGGACAAGTATCTTCACAATTGTTTAGTTGATTTTGGAGGTACATCCACTATTATGCCATTATCTATATGCAACAAAATTAGTTTGATTCCTGGAAAATCAAATAAAAGGATCATTTAGGTGGACAAAAGTAGAGTGAAAATTTTGGGTTAGTTTCCAAATATTCTCTTAGAAATTGCTTTTGTACCCTATATCAAAAGTAGGGTGACTATTCAAGTAGCAAATATACTAGACTTTCATAGCCTTTTGTTGAGTGGAAGTTGGAGTAAAAGTTTCTTAGGTTATATATCAATAGATTACTCACATATGTGGCTACCTTGGAAAGGAGAATCAAATCAAATATATATATACAATGAGCCTTCGATGAACAAAAACGTTACTTCAAACAAAAAGAATAAAGTTGTTGAAACAAGAGCTTTTGAAACTAGAATTTGCACACTTCAAGAAGTTAATTTGGAAAAAATAAGAATCTTAAGATGAGAGTAAATGGAATCTATACTTTGATAGTTCTTGTTATTCCAAAGGTGTAGGAGTTGAAGTAGTTCTAGTAAAAGATGATTTTCCAAAAATATTTAAGGCAATTCATCTATCTTTTTCTTGTACTGACAACAAGGCCAAATATGAAGCTCTAAGTATTGGAATTAAAATAGCATTGGAAAAAGGAATTAAGGTAATCACCATAAAAGGAGACTCAAGATTAGTTTGTGAACAGATTAAAGATAATTGAGTAGTAAAGAGTTTATTCTTGTAACCCTATAAACAGTTTGTCTACAAAATGCTGGATCAATTTCATCACTACCAAATAGAACATATAGGTAGAGAAGATAATCATATAGCATATGACTTAGCAAAAGCATCTTCATCATTAGATGTGAAAAGGATAGAAAATTATGAAAGTGTAATGATCGACAATGAACATTAGCCATCAATACTAAATAACATAAAGCATTTACAAGTATTTGAAGATGATGATCAATTGCTTAGATTATTGAAAAATAAACAAGAATTTGAAGGTAAAATCATACTTGAAATAGTGTTAAGGTTTAAGAAAAATTCCATTCCCAAAAAGATGATTGATTATGAACATGAGTTTAGCAAAAATTTTCTTATTAGAAAAGATATACAGAATCCAGATGATCAAGCTTATGAAGTAGTGAATTTTGGATCTATTAAGATACCAAAGATATTAAATTTCACAAAGGAAAAAGATTCACTTTTCAAGAAAAATCTATTATTACTCCTGAAAAATAATTTGGAAAATTTTGCTTGGCCTTATGATGATCTTAAAACTTTTAGATTAGATGTGATGACACATAAAATACCATTAATAGAAGGCTGCAAGATGGTTAAACAAAAAAAAAAGGAAATTTAATCCATCATTTGAGCTAGCAATGGAAGCTGAGATCAAGAAGTTATTACAAGTTTGAATTATATATTTAGTCTGATATTCAACATGGCTTGCTAACCTTGTGCTTGTAAGAAATAAGAATGGTGATATTAGACTTTGTGTGGATTTTAGAAATTTGAATGAAGCCTCTAAGAAAGATAAATACTCACTCCCTCGAAATGATGAGATGTTGATCAAAGTATTAGGTTGTCAAATATATTCTTTCCTAGATGGTTTTTTAGGCTATAATCAAATTATGGTAGATAGGAGTGATAGATATAAAATAGCATTTATCACCAAATGGGGAACTTTTGCTTACCAAAGAATGCCATTTGGATTGTCAAATCTTGGAGCTACTTTTTAAAGAGAAATGGATTTAGCCTTTAAGGGTTTAATAGGTAAGTTCGTTGTGGTTTATTTGGATGATATCACTGTCTTTTCAAAAAGGAAAGAAGATCATATTGGTTGTCTTCAACAAGTTTTTGATAGATGTCGTGAGTATGGTATTTCATTAAATCCTAAGAAATGTATCTTTAGGTTAAATCTAGAAGTTTACTAGTCATGTAATTTGTCAAGAAGAAATTGTTATAGATAACTCCTGAATTCAACTAGTATAGAATATTGAACATCCCACAAGTAAAAAGTCTCTTAGATCTTTCTTTGGGAAGATAAATTTTGTTAAGAAATTTATCCCTAGATTCATTGAAATTACTAAACCTTTGATACATATGCTAAAGAAAGATGTTCTAGTAGAGAAAACACCAGAATTAGAGAAAGCTTTAGTAGAAATTAAAAAAGCTACTCAAGAAGCTCCACACTTGGTAAAGCTAAAATTGAAAAAAGACTTTTGGTTATATGCTTTTGCTTTAAATGATTTAGTTGCTGCTATTTTAACTCAAAAAGATGAAGGTCAAGATGAATAGATTGGATTTTTTAGGTATTAATTGAATGGTTCAGAGCTTAATTATTCAAACTTAGAGAAATAAGCATTTGCAGTCATTAAGGCACTTCAACATTTCAAGTATTATTTGGAAAGCTCGTTAGTTCACATTATGCTAATAGATCTTGTAGTTAAACAATTCTTAGCCCAAAATGAAATTGGATTGAAGAGAGAAAAGTGGCTCATAAAGCTTCAAGGTTTTAGATTTTCATTAGAAATATGCAAAACCATTAAAAGAATGAGATTAGCCAAGTTTATGGCTAGAGAAGATGAAGTATGTGTGTTGAAGACTTAAGAATTCAAGAATTCTTTGATACATGAAAGGTTCCAAAAAACATAACTGCAAGTCAAAAGAGAGCTTTTTTCAAAAGAGTGAATAAATTTGTGGTGAAAGATGGAATTTTATATAGAAAGTATTTCAAAGGGGTTTTATTGGAATGTGTTCACAATGATCAAATTGATCCTATCCTAGAACAATTCCATGACCATTCTAATTTATTCTATGAATCTCCTAAGTTCACTATGCAACATATACTCCATTATGGTATTTATTGGCCTAGTATGTACCAAGATATTAGTTTGAAAATTCAAAGATGTCACAAATGTCAAATTTATGGATCAAAGGTCAAAAAGGCTAGAGCTCCTTTAAAACTAGTAATTGTGGATAGACCATTTTAGCAATGGGGTTTAGATTTTATTGGTACAATTACTCCTTCAAGAGTAGGAAATAAGTTTATTCTCATAGCTACTGATTACTTTACTAAATGGTTCAAAGCAAAGGCTCTAATGAAAAGTTTAGCATTAGACGTGATTAAGTTCTTGGAAGATCAGAGTTTAAGTCATTTTGGTCTACTTGAGGTGTTGGTATTTGATAATGGACCTACGTTTCAATATGAAGAGTTTATAACATGGGCATTAAAAAAATCCATCTTTCTATTTTCTTTTTCAAATTATTATCCTCAAGGGAATGGCTTAGCTGAATCTATAAATAAATAGCTTATTTTCTACATTAAGAAGTTGATAGATGAAAATATAGGAAATTGGATTGATTACTTGCAATGTACATTATGGATTGATTATATTAGATTTAAAAAGGTTATTGGAACGTTAGCTTATAACTTAGTCTACGATTTACTAGCAAGAATTAGGAACAAGATTATAAGTTCAGCCTTAGATTTTATACAAAATTATAGTAAGAAAATTGACAAAGATAGAAATTTCATGACCTTTCTCATCAAAAGAGAAGCCAAAATGGATAAAGTTAAAGATAATTTATTAAAGAATGCTTCTCAAGTTAAAAGGTGGTTTAATAGAAAGGCTTTGAAAAGAAATTTTAAAGTTAGTGATATAGTATTATTATAGAATACGAAGAAGCCAAATAAGTTTTCAATAATATGGACTAGTCCATTTCAAATCAAGAAATAATTATTAGAAGACACTTACAAGTTATTGATGTTAGATGAAATAGAATTGCAGTTTTTGTATAATGTTTTACACATAAAACATTATTTTGGACAACTACCCACAATTNTATTATCCTACGTAATCATTACTTGTGATGAGTATAAGTGGGAGTTATGGTTAGATAACTACTAAGTGGTGAATTAATTTCAACATCCAAATAGTGGAATTCAAATTAGCCTATCGTATAATGATGGAAAGATAATTAATTTTGGCAAATTGAAAAAGTTGGTTAGTGAAATTGGTGGGAATTTCAAAATTTTGTTACACTATAAAAAGAGATGTGGATTGCTTAGAATTGCATCATTTTTCAATTCAAATTTTAAGTGGGAAGGCAAGTAAAGTATTTAAGTGTGAAGTAGAAAAAATGGATCTTGGAGAAAGGGCAACAAGAAAGGCCTTTTATCCCATATGTTACAGGATGCTGCCTATATCATGTCTTAAGAGCTTATTATAAGGCAATAACTTGTGGAACATCTAGTGAAAGCCCTTTCTTTATCTTTCAGATGAGTTTATATTTCTCACTAGTGAACTTTCTATACATTCCAATGTTTGGGGTAGTTTCCATGAATGTACCTCCCAAGCTAAATATCAAAGAGAGTCTAGTAAAGATGATTCTTGGGGAGAGGCTTTCATGTCCCAAGATATAGGAGCAACTAGTTAGGAAGAACCTCAAAATTTAGTAGCTAAGCAATTGAATGCAAAAGAAGCAAAGATCATTATTGAAGAAAAGGGTGAAGACCAAGTTGAGGCTTCAACTAGGCAAGAAGAGGAAAGAAGAGCATTCATCACTACTAAAATCACATATGAGAGGATTCATGATATGAGAATCCCTAAGAGAGTTACTTTAACTATTATTCTCCCACCTACAAAATATTTTGTAAAAGAATGTGTTGTACAGTTTTCTAGGTTTTATTAGGAATGAGGTTTTTATTTCATCAAACCTTAAGTTTGATGAAATTTTTCCTTCAAAAAGATTTCTATCTCCATGTAAAAAGAAAACTTTTCAATAAAGGTTATGTTTCTTAGTTAAAGGAAGAAAGGGAGGTGAGAAATGTTGTCATAGTTACACCATTTAATGAAGCAATGTTTTATTTAAAAGATCATGATGAAGACTAAATTGCCCAATGTAGTTTCTACATGGTGATTAGAAGAAAAAAATGCTAGTACACAAAGAGTTAGATTATTTACTTGAGGGTAATAATATGAGGCATGATTAAATCATGAACAATGTTGAGGAGAAAATGAATGGGGAATATCCTCAAGGTTACACTTTAGGCTTAATTATCTATAATGCCAAAGCAAAAAAAAAGAAAAAAGTAAAGGTTTAGATTATGAAATTTATGAAACTTTAGTGGCAAGCCAAAGGTTGCAAAATTGGTAGTTTTCCTATGAAAATATTATGAAATTTCATACTAGAATTCATGTTTGTAATTGAAATTTGCAAGGTATTTTATTCCTTGTACAAGATGGCTTTGCACAAGCCTATTAAATGTTTGATATTTTAACATTTCAAGAATTTTTCTGCCTTTAAGAAATAGAGATAAGATTGAAAATTCTTCCATTTAGAGTAGCTTATAAATGACAAATTACTACTATAGTTAGCAAGGTTGCTGAAATGATAATAATAGTTCTAAGGGAAAAATTCAATCCAATATGATCATAAGAAAGTAAAACAAATAATGATAAAATATTTGAAAGCTTGTTATTTAGCCAAAACTATGCATAGACCCTACAACTTAGAAGAAAAAGCTTTAAGAACTTAAGGTTTTGTGTTAATAGTTGATTCATGAATAAAAAATGGATGATATTATTTCAACAAGAAATTGTAGAGAAAATGGGACAAGAAAAAAATTCCAGGACAATATTTCAATCACTACAAATTTATGTAGAACATACTATCCTTAATGGAAATCAAATAGTGGCAAGGAATTGGAAGGCCATTGCTGCCATGATAATGTTGAAGGCAGCATAGATAAGAAACCCTTTTAAAACTTGCATCCTAGAGGGTAGCACAAAAATTCTTCACAATGGCCCAAAGACAGACGTGGAATACAAGACCTATTGTGGTAGTGAGAATAGGCCACAAGGCGCTATGGGAAGCCACCATGACAGTGAAGGTGTATAGATGACATTGTTGTAGGAGCAGCATATTCATTAGTGGTAGGGATGGACAACAATTATGCAGCTATTCCTTTGCCATTGTCGATAGGCACTCAAGCATGAAATCTACCATTGACGATGGAGCCATGGTTCTGAGACTTCACTAGTAGAGGGTTTCATGGCATTTGTGGCTATGGGGTAGATACAATGATAGAATGAAGACAAATGGAAAATTCTCCTCTTGACACTAAATGAAGGCAATGTGGTCCATGGTGTTGGCGACCGTTTGGGACACGACTGCCAATGAGTGTCCTCGAACAGGATTTAGGTGCTTGCTGGTCTCTGGCAACACCAAGGCCCAGATACCTCCAAATAGACTCAGTAGTTAATGTGAGTATGTGTGTGTGCTGTTGTGGCGTGTGGTTGTGAAAAATGAAATGATTGCGTTATGTGTAAACTATAGATGACTTATCTTAAAGAGATTCAGCCAACTTTGCCAAGTACTATGAGTTCTTGAAAATTTCCTATTTTGTTCAACTGCCTAGTCTACGCGGTCCTTATAATACCTACTTGTAACAAATAAAATTTTGCAAAAACATTTGAGCACAACTCCGCAATCTACTCCTAATTTTCCCCAGAGAAAGAGATAGTTCCACAAGAAAACTAGAAATAGAGCAAGATTCAATGGAAATAGATAGAAAAAAAAGCAGATTTGTGTGGACCTCAAATATTTAAACAAGGTAAAATGACACGAGTAAACACTTCGCAATAAAGCTATCCCAAATTCAATAACTACGAATTGTTCAAACTTCCAAGGCTCAAATAAGCAATTTCTTCAAGACAATCCTACTATGCTACCAAAAATTGTTGCGTAAACTACCATGTACAAGACTCCATTTTGGCTAGATAATAGATGTCAACAATTGTATTCAAAAAAACCTTCAAAATACTTGACAATTTCTGATTGAAATACCATGGAGATTCACTTTAAAGATAAAAAGAAGCTATTCTGGTCCCTTCAAAATACCAAAGATCTTCTGAACCCTCTTGACTATTGAATCATTCAACAGCATGACTACCAGTAGAGGCTCTCTTACAACGATCTCAATAGCAGTTCTTATACGTTGCACAATAACCAAATTCACTACTAAAATGCTCTTATGGCTTTCAAACACAAGCGCTTCTATGGCAAAATTTTAATAGAAATTTTCAATCGTACAACAAGAACAATAAGAGCAATCTAAAAATCCCAAAATTACTTGCCAAGGATGATACTATCTAAACCACTAGCTAAACAATTTAAACAAAATAAAAAATAAAAAACATAACTCACAGGACTATGACAAAGAGGCTGAAATCTTTCCTTTAGCAAGTCATCTTACAAGCAATATTTCACACTTTCTTCTTTACAAATGCTCTTCTCCCAAGACTCAAAAGTGTGTCTCCAAGTGAGAGCCCAAGTGCTAGCTAGTAGCCTTCCAAAGTGTGATGTCAATGTCTTCTCCTAAGTCCCCCCCAAAAGTCCACTTCCCTTCCTACCCTTGAAGCCCTTTTATAGGGTTCAAAGGTAGGTAGGTAAGTTACAAAATATCTTGGGTGGTTATTAGCACCATAGAGATAAAAAAGCTGTGGGTGACAAGTGGCCCTTCAGTCGCCAAGTGTCTTCATTCAGTTGCTAAGTGTCTTCATTCAGTTGCTAAGTGTCTTCATTCAGTTGACAAGTGGCCATTGTGGAGACAAAAAGGCTATAGTTGACAAGTGGCCTTTTTAATTGCCAAGTGTCTTCATGGTAATCAAAATTAAAATTAGTTACAAATATCATAATTGTAACTATTATAGGAAGTTACAACTTCCATATGAATAAAAGGGATAATAGCCAAATGTCCCCTTTATAATAAGACGTTACACAAATATCTTAACAATGTACATTTTTTTTAGAACAAGGTAAATTCTTGCATGAAATATTTATCAATGCTTAGCAGCAGCTTTCCACAAATCCTCAGTAGCGAGAAACACGCTAGAGCAGGGCGATGACCTTGGCTTAATTCCTATAAAATATCCAACATTGGTGGCTTGCTCCCTGACAACAATATGTAGAGTTTTTGAGACCATCGAAAGTTATCTATGATAGGAGGATAGTAGCTTGCACTGGTATGAGGAATCCCAGAGATGGATGATTTGATGGCTGTGAATAATTCCTTCCGTAAACGATACAATACATGATTCTAGCCTCGTCTCTGCATTTGGGTGCAACTCGTAATTGGTGGAAACCTGAGCAACCGGGTTCTAAGCTTCCACAGGCACATGCTCAAAATTTCAAAGGTGGAGATGCAGCTGTGAACACCAGGGTGCCCTTTGAGCCACACAATTTTTCTATTGCCGAACATGAAACAATCATAGATCATCTCATCATTAGACACCATCAATCGTATTTGTTAGTCCTGATCCTGCACTTGATCGTAGCCATGCAGGGGCACTGTAACCTGCAGCGGATTTCGTGTTTCTAGCATTGTTAAGTATACTACCAAAGCATTGAAAAACTTTTTAAACCGCGGGACTGATCTCGTTTTCCAATGGATGCAGAGACCATGAAATAGGCGATGGAGGCGCAGGAGTAGTCTCGACGCTTTCAACCTTAGCATCGTCTAGGGATAAATCTAGCATCATCATCATTGTCGTCATCATCGGTGGCCTGCAATGGCTTCGTCGCTAGCAGCTTGTTGTCATGTAGGAAGAAAAATTGGAGAAATGGAGTTTCCGCAGCAAGTGTTCGACAAAATTTCTGGAGTAAATGATTTGAATTTGTATAATATCCTAGTTTGGAATTTGGTATGGGATTTTTGCCTGCAGTAACATTAAGAAAAATAAAATTCAACAAGAAGCTTCGGCTTCAGAACGGTTTTCCATCACACTATTATCATATAATTTTGATCCATGCCCAGGAGCACCAACTGCCTTGATGGTCATCCACCACGATGACCTCTCTCCATAAAAGACCCTATAACCCTCATCAAGCGAAGCCAAGCCTTCGTCAAGCATGATTCCAACATTAAGCTTCTTGAAAACCTCGGACTCCACAAACTTTTCAGCTCCGTCATGGCCTCCAATCTCCTCGTCTGGAACAAACGAAAGATGCAGAGTTCTAGTTGGAACAAAACCCTTGCTCTTGAGATTCCTAATGGCTTCCAAGTACTAAGTGGAGACACACTTCATGTCCTAAGAGCCCCATGAAAAGATATTTCCTTGCTTGTCTCTGTTCGCCTGGAAAGGCCGAAGAACCCACTTTTCTTCCTCCACAGTCACAATATCCATGTGAAAATTTAGCAGAACAGAGGGCAAATTTTTGTGCTTTCCTTTCCATGTCCTCCTAGCTTTCAGCTGTTGTTGATCCTATTCTTGTTGCTCATGCTAGCTTTGCAAATTTTTGCTCTACAACTTTGCTTCTTCTCTATTCTATTCTATTCTATCTATTCCCAATCTTACACAGGTAGAGAGAGAAGCCCAAGAAAAGTATTGTCGTCATCTGCCCATTAGTAGAAATGGCCTCTTTAGGCTTCCCATTAAAGGTAGCTGCAGCAATCATGAAATTCCACGAACCACAATCTTTCTCCGCCATCTTCTCAAACACATGGTGTGCATCCTTCAAACATTTTCCGTACAGTTTAATCAAAACATCAGCCTTGAATTCATTGTTAATGATCTAATTACTTAAAAAATCTTGTTGAGTACCAATTGCAGTTGTTCCAAATATTCCTATCAGTTGATATCTTTTACAAATGTTGTGATAAATCTTCCTAAATATGGCCTCAACATGTTGTATATCAACCTCATGAAATTTTCGGAGGCATTTCATAGGCCAAACAATATAACTCTCAATTCCAAGGCATCATTTAGTTTCTACAAGCTGCCTTACATTCATTACCTTCCCATACCTTATGGAGGTCAACTAAACCCACTTCTTGACTTGTACATCAATACATGTTTGTAGATCCAGTGAATGCTTCTTTGGCACTAAAATAGCTAGCAAAGGATTGTCATGAACTTTGAACAATTGATCATTTGTCTTAAACAAAACTGTATTTTCCAGTGAATCAATTAGAGAAAAACCTTTCAAACTACCAACCCAACACCTTTGAAAAGTCTTCATCCAATAAAATATTGGAAATGTTTAAATTAGGGTGAACGTTAGCTATATGATTAGCTTCACAACCTCACAAAGCCTGCTCCATTAAATGGCCAAAAATGTGCCAACACATGGTACAGTGGACATGGTACTTGTGAACCTTACAAAATGATGATATATCAAATGTGAGGTATAATGACTAATGAGTAGTCAAGGTACCCCTACATCCAACCATTATGAATCACAAAGTGTTTATGCATGATTTGGTCGAATTCCATGGACTATATAGTTTCTGGTACACTAGTTTTTTAGGAAGTGAACCTTGCCCTAATGGTCATTCATTATCTTCCCAATTACACTTGTGATGCATAAGGGTATGGTTAAGTGTAATCAAGGCATATGAATCTTATTATTTTATGTTTTATGTTCTTTGGTGCTTAAAGAGAGAGATGAAGTAATTTAATAACTAATTTAATTTAACTAACTAACTAATCTCTAACTAGTTCTAACATAAGCATTTAGTCCTATTTTTAGTACATGTTTTGAACCCATGTATCCATTGTTGGGTTACCAAGTGCTACACTACTGGGTGCATCAAGCAATAATGTTGCTAGGATTACCAAGCGAATACGTGTTTATACTCGAAGTAATCATACTTATGTGTTTAGTCTATTTAGCTTAGTCCATTAACTAATTTCTTGAAGTCTAATTTAGCTTAATTAATGACATAATTAATGAAAAAAAATAAATGCATAAATAAATCATTAATCTAAAGATCGTGCTGCAAGGTTTAATCAAAAGGCTTATCTATATTTCCATACACACTGGTGTGGTTTAGGTACAACAGTGCTTGAATAAAGATCCGTACACTTTCTGACTCCTATCGTAGGCACTCAGAGAAATATTCCAACTTTTAAATAGAAAAACTACAAGAGCCCTACTACTACTATGACTCTCTTATTCCCCAAACATGGTTGTGAGCTCTTATTTATAGTTCTTGCCACTAGGTTGCATTGATGGGGCCCCATAAATGTCGTAAAGGCTATGTCGATGCGGCCCCATTGATAGGGAAACACCACGTAAATGAGGCCCCATTGATGGGGGCCCATCAATGAGGCCACATCAATAGGGGCCTGTCAACACAACACTTTGACACTCGTCATACCCCCACAACTAAATGAAAACTTATCCTTGAGTTCCTTTACAAAATTGGGAAGGCATGGGATTATTGATTGACTCTTAACAAAACAAACTGACTTGACAAAACTGAGTGCCTGAGTGTACAAATTAACACAATACAAAAAATTGTGGTGTTCATGACACAAAAGTAAACACCATGACATGACTATGTAAAATTGGATAGCATATCCTTTAGTGGTATGAAGATAGTGGAGAAGATCAAACAGTCCTAGGTGGTGATGGCTCCTAAGGTTCTGAAGGACCTTCCTCAGCTTCGAGCACATGTGGTGGCTGAGGTGGCTATTGCTCTCCTAATGTAGCTACAACCTCTAGTGAAAGGTGAAAGGCATCTAGTAATGCCTTCATCTTCTCCTCCTTACTCTAGGGATCATTCATAGTCGACACGACATCACCAATGTGGGCTAGAATAGGGACATCCCGTGGACAAGGTATTATTGGGAACAATTCCTTTACATTGATGAACCAGGTAGCGAATTATTTTCATTTGACATCAAACGCCCTTACTACATTTTGTAGCTCCTAGTAATCATTTATCCTTTTGGCCAAGTTCTTAGCAGTTGATAGTTGATTAGTTAATTTTGTCTTGAGAACTTCAAGTTCAGTGTTTATCACCACAAGTTGTTGCTTGGTGTCTTTGTGATGCTTGAACTTGGCCTCATGCAACAAGTACGAGTTGGCCATCTATTTTTCTAGTTTTTACTATGGCTATCTAGTAGTTAACATGGCCAGATTTGCATATTAAAGATTGGCAAGCTCCATATATTCTATCATCTCCTCAATTTACAGCTGCTTCATGTGGATCTCTGCCTTGTTGTAGGCATCTACCCCATCAATGATGGGTTGCCATAATTATTTTCCTTGCTGGAGTTGTTGGAGAATTTCATTCACTTTTTCCTTCATCAATGGGATGTGTTTTTTATTTACTTCCTTTTGTAGACCAACTTATTCTCTTTAATGGTTCTTGACTCTCTCAAATTTGAGAGCCTCTACTTTCTAGGTGGCTACCTTGATTATAGTTTTTCGGTGAAGGGCTCAGACCTCTTCCATGGAGAGATTTCTATTTTATACTACTAATCTTCTCAATTCTATGTTTGCTTTGGCCATTTGCTCTTGCTATTGATGGATGAAATCTATTAATTATTGTTTGTGCTCATCAACATTCTGTAGGTGATGGTTCTCTACGATCAACTGCACATTCTCTTGGTGAGTCTGATCCAAGGTCTTCTAAATTTTATGCTATGTAGCCTCTACCAAGGATCAATAGAACACCATCATATCCTTTGCATCCTCAACCCCTTTTAGTCTAGTGTGAAGCTATTCCATAACTTCATCTCTTGTAAATGCTTTGTTGAGAGAAATGCAGGGTCAACAATCTAGGCTTTTAATTTAGCAACTTCAGTAGCCAAGCATTTGTTTAGCTTCCTAGATATTTTGAGTTGCCCCTCCAAGATGATGTTCTTTCCCCTTGCCTCTAGCAGCTCTGACTAGATTGTAGTAATAGTGTTTGGAAGGTCAAAGAAATTTGGAAGCATTTGCTTGGTTCCTACCAGTCGGTCTAGTAGTTCTTCAGGTTGTGCGGCATTTATTCTGTCACTTGTGGTTCCTATGAACATTTGCACATCTTTGAGTGCAATGATGTCTAGTGTAAATGTCATAGGTGCATTAAGCATTTTGGCAATACAGTCAGCAAGCACCTCTGTTGCTGTCTCTTGCCCTTGGTGCTACATCACCAATATAGTTGCCCCCTCACCTTCCTCTAAGTGCATCGAGAAGGTTGTGATGTTTCCAGAGATTTTTGGAAGTGATTGCTATTCTATGAGAGATACCGTAACCTATTTGGCACTAGGATTTGACCTTGTAGGCAATTGCATTCTTTGGGCTGAAAAAATGGATCCACGTCCACCCATCATGCTGATTGTTTGAGCCACCTCATTTAGGTGATGCAATGCTAGTCTATATACAAATGGGTCCTCACCACTCATGCTTGCTTGTTGCTCTTGTTCACTCAAGAGCCATTCTCGATATTCATGTAATCATTGGATTGTTGTAGTGATGTCTGGCATAGTTGTTTGAGTGCTAGGTGGAGGTGGTGGTTGCTGCTCCTCTTCTTGAATAATCATTGCATGCATCTTATCCTTCATCATTTTTACCTAGTTGGTAGCTGGAACATGCTTGACAACATCATTGGTGTAACAAACTATTCCTCCCCTTTGATAGAGTTTCCTGAAGAGACATGGAAAGGGGAATGCCTTCCTTCCATGTTCATTTTCTTTAAACCACTTTTTCATCTCTAGATAGATGAGCTATGGAAGGTTGGTAGGGAATATCCCACTTAGAGCAATGCATGCTTGGGAAGAGAAGGTGGTGATTTTGCTTGGCCTTACCATGGGATTGAGGTGTAAAGTTGCAATCTTATAGTGGATCTTCTCTACCTATGTGAGTGCACAAAAATTCTTATAGTTGATGCCATAGAACCATCACATCCATTCTTTCTTAATGCTAGGATCCACTTGTATCAGAACCTCAGTGAAACTCATCCCTATTTCTAACAACCTAAGCACTTTAGCAATTATCTACATCGAGTAGGACACTAAGATGTCCTTGTTTTTTATGTTTGATTTTGCCTACTTGTTGCTCTAAAATAGGAATGTCTCTTCCATGTACCACTCCCCAGTGGAGGTGATGATTGGCCACATGGGAGAGGCCTTTAGTTGATCCTACACTTATTTTGGTGCTTGCCCTAAGAAAGGGCCAAAGCTTAATTCCTAGAGCACTACTTTTTGGACTTCCCTTGATCTAATCTAATTTAGGCAAGATTATATTAAGGTCACCTTTAGATTTGCTTGTTGAGTTAGTGCATCATCCAGATGGAGGTGTTCTATTACTGTTGTTGGTCCTAGAAGTTGTTGGATAGATTCCACCTCGGCCTCCTATCCAAGAGGACCTATGGCATGGGTTGCAAGTGGTTCTTCTTGGGCTTATTCTTAGCCCCTTCTTGTTCTAGTCTATTTCTCCCTTGGTTTAGATGGTCTTGCTTCCTATGTGTGCTTCCCTTTTGATGCCATCTATCTTTACAACACATCCATGGATTAGTAAATATAATGTGTAACTTTAATTTTTTGAATATCTTCTCACATTAGTTAGTTACACTTTAGCTAAGGTTGGACCATGGTAGATTGATTATTTAATTAATTATTTATTTTAGATGTCATTAGAGCTTGTTGGAAAGGTTTAACTCTTGTAATTTAGTATTTAATAGTTGGATTTTTTAGTTAAAGCTTTATGGGAGTTAGAAAAATGACAAATTTTTTTTTGTTAAAAATGACACATTTGTGGCCCTCACAATGAAAAGCTTACCTCTAGTAGCTGTAGGGTCAAAGAACAGAGTGATTCAGATAAATGGTTAGGAATTTATGGGCTCTGGAAGGTTTTGGGCTTTGAAAATTTGAAAAACTCCCTCGGAATTTGTAAGAAAATGTAAAAATTTCTAAGTGGGTCACACACATATATAGAATTTTTTCACCATGTTGACAAGGATCTATATATGGGGTCTCATATAACAGTTTGCTCTATTGATGAGAAATTTAAAACTTGAATATCTTAAAAAATACAAGGAATTTTTCCATAAATTTGAGGTCCATGGAGTCCTATAAGAGCCAAGAATATGATAAAATCATTGACGAGGATCTTTGAAAGCTCAAAAATTGAAAAATTTGATGGAGAATGCGTTTAATGAATAAAATATGTAAATGAGCACATGGTATGATGCAAAATATGGATGTACAAAAGATTCCGATTATAAGAATGCCTAAGAATAAGGTATTTAATGAACTCAACCATGGGATATGCAAGTGGATCCTCCTCATAGTAGGCACATGCCTTGTTTACCCTTGCATAACCTCAAGCTAAGGAGTCCATGGGCCTCATAGGTGATTAATGGTTGATGGAAGTTAAGGATCAAAACTTGGAAGATTCTACCTAAGAATTCAAGCATGTTAGACCAAGATATTAAATCAAGAACATGGACATTGATAATGATGTAACTTATGGCCAACATAGATGGATGATGGAGAAGGTGGAATGGAATTTTAAATTGAGATCATAAGAAATCCCTGATGGAGTTTTGTGTTTAAAATAACCTGAGAAGATTCATCCTTAGTTTAGACCAAAGGAAACCTCTTTCAGTGACTTCGGATGACCACTCCAAAACTGATCCACCCCCTTGAGACATAATTGTGCTCCCATAAAATAATCACCATTCCATAAAGAGAAGAAAAGAGAAGTAGAAAGTGAGAGATGACCTTAGTTAGAGGGAACCTTCAAGAATGGGTAACATGTCTTTCTAGTCCCATAACCAATGCTTGTAGCCTATTTCTTTGTCTACGGGATCTTCTTTGAATTCCCATCATGTTTTTTTGGTTTTTTTTCTTCTTATTTTTTTTCCTTTTTGGATGGGAACGACATCATGCAAAGACTTTATATTTGACTTCCTATAGTGGTTGACATGGAATGGTAAGAAGTCTATGAAAACACTCAAGCACCCAAGTAACTAGAAGAGTACAAAGAGTATTGAGTTCCCTTGAAGTCACACCCTATACAAACCTTTAAATCCTTTCCAATTCTAGAAACTACCAAGGTCAAAAAATTATTAAAAGGTGATTTAATGAAAGGCACCTCAAACTTCCAAAACAAGAAAAACCATATATTTTGCGAATGGGTGGATGTCATGGACTCACTACTTGTTCCATGAAAAAGAAACCATGACTTAGCCCTTAGTAAAAAAATTCAAAAATAGAAACTAGACATTAGCAAACAAAACATGAAGCACAAACCACCATTAGTAATAGCTGTAGAACCATTGTGCCTTGTTGGCACAAAGCATGTTTATTAGCAAAAATTTGAAAATCACGCTCAAACAAAACAAAGTAAAATATATAAGAAAGTGAAAAAGATCAAAAAAAGATTCAAATGTACTAATAATGATGTAAAACAAAAAATGGTATAAAATATGAAGAATTTTTAAAATAAAAAATGTGTAAGATAAACAATTTTCAAAACAAAAAACATGTGTAAAACAAAAAATAGAAAAATTAAGAAGCCACATATATGATTAACATGAATGGCCATCTCCCCCACAATTGAGTTGGAAGGAGGAGATCCAAAAAGTTGAGCGTGATTGTTCATCCATTGAGGTATTCGTTGCATTGGCTTGCTTGGGCTTATGAAAAGGTTTTACTTGTTGGATGTTGACCAATTGCTTTTTTATTTGGGCTCTTAGGTTTGTATATGGTCATGGCCCCAAAAGTAAAGATTTCATCAATTATATAAGGCCCTCCCCACAATGTTTAGAATTTGGTTTTTTGAGGTATGTGTGTGGGATTTTAGTAAAGAACCTTATCTCCTAGTTGAAATTTCACTTTGCACATTCTAAGGTCATGTCATTGCCTGTTAAATGTCTTGTGTACTATATTCAAAGATAGGACTACTAATTGATTTTTTTCTAGCACATTGAGGTTGATCAATCTTTCTTCTTGTTCTAGACTTAGGTCAAGATCTAGTTCATAGGCCATTCAAAGTGTATAGAGCTTGGATTGAATCAGGAGCATTGGAGGTTTTCCTTACACTAACTTATTGGAAGAGTAGCCAATAGGGAGTTTTCATGTTGAGTAATATGCCCAAAGGACATTGTTGAGTTTTATGCTCTAGTCTCTCCTATACTTACTGATAGTTCTTGTTAGAATCTTTATAATCTCCCTATTAGTTACCTCTGCTTGACCATTAGCTTGGGGGTGATAGGATGTTGTTAATTTATGTTCAACCTCCAAGCATTGCATTAACTTTCAAAAAGTGGCACCTATAAAATGGGTTCCATTGTCAAAAATTACTGCACATGGTATCCCAAACCTATTTACAAAATTTTTTTATATAAATTAAGCAGCAGTGGATAATGTATAGTCAATGATGGTTGTTGCTGCTGCCCATTTGGTGCAACAGTTAATTGCTACAATGATGTATGCCTTTCCATTGAACATGGGTGTGATGGGACCCATGAAGTCAATGCCTCAAATGTTAAAGGGCTTTAGTGGTTGAATCCACTATTTGAGCAGTCATCCCACCATCTCTTTGACAGTGTTCACAAGATTGGACAAATTGGTAGACATCCCTAAAGATTATGGGCCAACAGTATCTTGCCATTAGGATTTTTATGGCCGTATGTTTCCATGCATAGTGGCCTCTGCAAGGGCCTTCGTGAGCATCCTAGAGAACACATAGTTGATCTGCATCAGGGACACACCAACGAATTAGGCCATCAGCACATACCTTGTAAGGGTATATGTTAATTTCCATGAAGTACTTTGCTTGGTGATGAAACTGTTGCTTCTTCCTATGGTCTAGATCTTGTGGCATCTCTTAAGTGAGAAGGTAAGTGAGGATGCCATCATACCATTTTGATTTAGTGGGCACTTGGTTTTCTATTTCTTCTGTAAAGAGAAGTTTATCTAAAAATTAATCAAAGAGTAGACTCTCCTCGTCTTTATTATCCCAACTTAACCAAGAGAGATGGTCAATGATCACATTCTTAGTTCTTTTTCGATCTACCATTGTGAGATCAAATTCCTGCAAGATCACAAGCCACCATATGATATGGGAGCTCAACATTGGCTTATCCATTAGGAAGTGGATGGTACTAGGATTTTTGTGCACAAACATCTTGTAGCTAAGCACATAGTGCCTAAAATTTTCAAGAGCATACACCACTGCTATTAGTCCTTTCTCAGTTGTGGTGTAATTTAACTGTGCATCCACAATGCTTTGGCTTGTGTAGTGGATGTAATATGGACATTTCTTATTGTCCAACTGCATAAGCATGGCTCCTAAGGCATAATTAGATGCATTAGTTATTATGTGAAATGATTTGGACCAGTTTGGTGCCCATAGAATTGGAGTTTATATGAGTTTTTCCTTTAATAGTTGGAATGCATGTTTGCACTTCTTGGTCCAAGTAAATGAAGCATCTTTCTTTGTAAGCTCAACCAATAGCTTTGTGATCTTAGAGAAATTCTCTATGAACCGTTGGTAGTAGCTAGTGTGTCCAAGGAATGAATGGACATCTTTAACTATCTCTGGTTGGTGTGTGATTCCTTGGATGACCCTTATCTTCTCTGGGTCTACCTCAATCCCTATTTGAGTAATCCTATACCCTAGCACTATGCCCTCCTAGACCATTAAGTGGATTTTTTTACCAATTGAGCCTAATATTTGTTTCAAAACATCTCTTCAATACTTGTTCAAGGCTATCCAAGGCTTGCTCAAATATAGTCCCATAGATAGAGAAGTCATCCATAAAGACTTCTACCTTGTTACCAATTTGTTATTGAAAAATACTAAGAACTGAGTATTAAAATATTGTAGGTACATTGCACAAACCGAATAGCATCTTGTAATATGCAAAAGTTGCCTAGGTACTTGTGAATTTTATCTTAGCTTGATCTTTTGATGCAAAATTGACTTGGTTATAGCCACTATAACCATCCAAGAAGCTATAATAGTAATGCCTAGAAATGGTGTTCAACACTTGGTCCAAATATGGCAATGAAAAATGATCTTTAAATGTTGCCATATTTAACAGCCTAAAGTTGATGTAGACCTACCACTTACGACCTTTCTTTGGCATAATTACAAGTGGGCTAAACCATTCACTATCTACGATGGGATAGATGAACCTTGACTTGAGGAGTTGTTCTATTTCCTTCTTGACGATCTACTTCAATTTGGGGATTAGTTGCCTTTGTAGATGCCTTCTTAGCTTCATGGTCGAGTCAGTGTAGATATGATGTTGGCATATCCTTGGATTAATTCCTATTAGTTTAGGATCTGACCAAGCAAAGATTGTTGGCCATTTGTTGATCACTTGCAATAGCTTTTCTTTTTGTTCAAGAGCAATATTTTCATTGATTATAACTAGCTTTCAATTGTTTAAAAATGTATACATCATGTTGGCTGGTAGAGTTCTTAACTCTAGGGGCTCTTGCTTGATATTATCAAGGATTTCCAACTCTCCCCAACAAGTATCATCATCTTCATTATTAGAGAGTTGGTGATGAACTTACTCAAGTTCATCCATACCTTCAACATAAGTACATGTTAGGCTCTTAGAGAGTTCTATGCATAATGTGCTACTATTAGAGTCAATTGTCAACCATTGAGTGTTCTATTTTGTGGCTACTGCCTACAAGAAGCTTTGGATATTTGTTTCATGTGAACACTAATTGCATGTCTTAATGTATGTACTTTTAATGAACCTAATCTTCTACACATAATTGCACCCATTATCACTATATGTGATGCATGGAACACACTTTTTCTTAAGGCATCCAAATTCATTCTTTTTGGAGATTTTCAAGGAGAGGTCCTTGATGTCCATTAGTGCATCAACCATGCTTAACCATGCATGTCCCATAATGATGGGGAAGTCACCTTTGTAGTTTTCTACCTTGATCATTAGAAAATTAGTAGGATAGGACCACCCAGAGATAGTGGTCACAACATCCTCTACCAATCCCAGGGGGACAATGAGTGACTAGTCTTCCAATTCCAAATGGATGTTGCTCTTCTTGAGAGGTGGTAGGTTCTATGCTTTGTACATGTCATGGGAGATGAGATTAACACCAAAATTAGAATCAAGCAGAGACTTACATGGATGATGTCAAGAAATTTGTAAGTAAATAAGAGGACTTCCAAGGTTAAATTTTTTCATGTGAAGGTTGCCAGCCTTGATCCAATTGGAAATAGGATGAGTTAGCAGCGTAGTGTGGATTTGATGTGACATTTCATTTAAAGGACCCTCAAATGTATTTGATGTAGAGGATGAGGGTGTTGGAGACATAGGGTGAATAGGTGCATTAGGTTGTGATAGTTTGGAAGAACTGTTGGGTTGAAAAAATGGCTATCTCCTAGATTGATTATCTAAACCACTCAGCTAGAAGGCCAATTATAAATGTACATCCTTTATAGCATTTCATTATTATAGCTATGGGGGAATTTGGCCCTGCATGAATGGAGCAAGAGGTAACTAGGTTGAGGGTGGAGGGATGTGTGCAAATAGATGTGAAGGATGGTATGGATATGGGTGTTCCCCTTGAGTAGATGGTGAGTGAGTTTGATGGTACTCTAGAAGGTAATAATTATTTTGAAATGAGGCATGGCTGATAGCACTTTGTGTAGAAATAGGTTGCTGAACATAGTACTTGTATAGATCTAGCTACCTATAATTGTATTGTTGTCTAGATGGTGGCATTCCTCACAACTATGGTTGGTTTTGCTACTGGTATTGCTCATATGGTTATGGTGAAGCTCCACTTGGAGAATAAGCTTGTTGATTCTGATGGAATTGCTTTGGATTGCCTTGTGGATAAGGCAATTGTCTATGTGCTTGCCTCCTTGCTAGTTGAGGATTTAGTGTGTCCACCCTAGACTCTTGTAAGTGTGACACCATAGGGCAACATCCCTTTGGATGTTCATATTCACAAATCTCACATCCAACATCATCATTGAAGCATGTCTTCACAACTTCTTCTACTACAACAACTTTGTCCTTATCTATCTAGTAGGCATGTTTAGCTTCTTTCTACCTTCTACAGTTGCGATCACTATTATGCTCTTTGGATTCTTTAGCAATCTTCATAGCGGTTTGGAACTTCTCATCCAAAGAGTCCCATAATTTATCAACCTTTTCCGAAATGTCAAAAATATATTTTTAGATGGGCAAGGTTTTCTTGTTCACCACCTTGTTGAGTGGTGACTCCTACTCATCATAGAATCGAACCTCTCTTTTCTTGATGGAAGGCCCCCCATTATATTCTTTTGCACTTTCCCTTTTTTGCAACTCATTTTCTTCTTTTTCTATCTACTCTATTAGCCTTTGTATCTGATGAGCTCTTGGTTTGGATAGACTTCCTTGGGCATAAACCCCAAGAGTTCTTCTAGTTTCTCCTCTAAGCCCATCTATGATGTGGCAGGGTTGTTTCCCTTGAGAGTAATCATGGCTAGGACATTGGGGTATGAGAGAATAATAGTTGCCGATGGTGGCATCCAAGGGTTTATGTATTCCTTATTTCAAGCCTTGGATTTACCTTCTTAGATTAGATGCTCTGGAGTATGTCTCATATTTATCATTAAATAGTTCCAGCATGGTACTCCATCGGTGGATAGATTTTGGCTCTACCGACTGATACTAGCTTTCTACTTCCTTGATGAGTATCCTAGGAAAGAGTTTGAGTTTCTACTAATCATTTTCAATGTTCTAAAATGCATAGGCATTGTGAAAAGCTTGTAGATGTGTTTGTGGATTAGAGTTTTATTCTCCCTCAAATCTTGGGATATTGTTCATGCCCAAGCACTTGATCTTACTATGTTTTACATGCCTAGTTGGGATCTTGATTGCCTCTACAATGTTAATCATGATTCAAGTTGCCAACAAAGGTTCATCATCATCATTATTTTGTTGTCACTAATGATGTCTTCTCTTACCCCTTTGATTATTGTGGACATGGCAATTAGTATTATTGTTCTATTGCTGACCTCCATCATGATTATTCTTCCTGCAGTATTTTTCAGAATTAGAAGAGGAAGAAGAAGTAGATGTAGATGAAGAGGATGAAGAGGGAGGAGGACTACCTCCACTAGGATATCTACTGATGAGCGGCTAGGTACCCATACGCCCAACCATACGAATCACAAGCGTTCACGTGCAACTCGGTCGAAATCTGCAGACTGTAAGCACTTAACATACACCAGACTTCTAACTAGTGAAACCTTGGGTTAGAATAGTCATTATCATCCTAATCTCACTTGTGAAGTTCTGTTTACGATGGTTAAGTGAGACTAAGGCTAATGATTTTTATATTTTTTAATTATCTTTTTGACGACTAATTATCTTGGAAAATAAGGATAGAATATTAATTAATCTAAAATTATCTTAATTTAAATCTTAACTACTCCTAACATAAGTATCCAGTCCCATCTTCCAAGCATGTTCTAAGCATCTCCTAACGCTTCTGGGTTACCAAACGTTAAGCATCACTGGGCTTACCAAGCGTTTGGATTATGTTCGAGATGGTCGTACTTATGGCCTTAACGAATTATGAATAAAAAATAGCGATTGAAATTATAATAACAAAAACATAAGTAATTAACAAGTAACTAATAAAGTATAAACATATTAAACTATTAAATGCATAAAATAAGTAAGTCCAAATGCTGTAAGGATTGCTTGAATAGTTCGTCTTTATTGACGTCATGCCAATGAGCTCAGATACATCAACGCTTGAATAAAGAGTCGATCAATTTTCTTACACCTGCTGTGGGCACTTGGAAAATATTCTATCTCTTGCGAGAACAAACTACAAGAGCTTCACTACAACTACTCAAAAAGATGCCTAAATGAGGCAGAAGGCCCTCTTATTTATAGGCCGGGAAAGGTGGCTACGTAAACGTGGTCACGTCGACGCAGGGAGGCTACGTTGATGGGCCCGCGTTGATGCGGCCGCATATACGCAGTTGACGCATTGACTAAATAACACTTCATCATACCCCCATGACTGAGCAAAAACTCCTCCTCGAGTTACTTTACAATTTGGAAGGTATGGATTCTTATTTACAACACACATAACTTGAACACATACATGACACACACATGACACAACATAGATTTGACCAAGTGCCCATGTTATAGAGGGGAACAAATTACAAAAATGGTGGTGTTCGAAGACAAAATTGAACACCTCACTGGTCCTCGAGCCTCTACTATGTAGGATGATGCACAAAATTGCTGGAGAAGATCACACCGTCCCTGGGGCGGTGGTTCTAACGGACCTTCTCCAACCTATGGTCCATGTGTTGGTGGCAGCATGGATGTCGGTAGTCCTGCGATAGCTGCAACTTCTGGAGGCAGCCAGAAAGCCTCTAAGAGAGCCCTCATTTTTTCTTCTTTGCTTCTAGGGTTGTTCACGGTCTAGGAAGCTTCTCCAATGTGTGCTGGAACTGGAACTTCCCAAGGGCAAGGCAGTGTCGAAAGAAGTTCTTTTAAGTTGATAAACCAGGCTGCAAACTACTTGTGTTTGATGTCAAACACTAGGATTGATGCTTGCAGCTACTGGTAGTCATTCATTCTTTGGGCCAAATCCTCCACAACTGTACGTTATCCTTCAAAGCTTGGGCGGAGGACCTTGGGTTCTGCGTTTGCTATTGCCAGCTTTTGTTTTGTGGCCTTGTGCGCCTGGAACTCTCCCTCATATAAGGAATATGAGGTGGCCACTTGTTTTTCTAACTCTGACCGTGGTCTCCCAACTGTGAGCATAGCTAGGTTTGCATATTAAAGGTTGGCTAACTCCATGTATTCTGTCATTTCCTTGATTTGCAGCTCCTTTAGGAAAATTTTTGCTTTATTGTAGGCATTCAACCCATCAAAGATGGATGGCCATATATCACCTCCCTCTTGGAGCTACTGGAGTGCTTAGTTCATCTTGGCTTTAGTGACTTGAATGTGCTTCTCGTTTACCTCCTTCTGCAATCCCACTTGGTCCCTATAATGATTTTTAACTTTTTCAAATTTTAGGGCCTCGTTCTTCCAAGTGGAAATTTTGATTGTAGACTTATGTCGTAATGCCCAAACCTCCTCCATTGATAGATTTCTATTTTCAGCTGCCAACCTTCTTATGTCTGCGTTCACCTTGGCTAGCTCCTCCTGCTGTTGGTGGATAAAATTCTTCATGTGTTCGTTCTCTACACCAACATTGTGTAGGTGATGAAATTTTGCAGTCAGTTGCATGTTCTCTTGGTGAATCTCTGCCAAGTCCTTCTCTAAGTGATATGCTCGGGTGTCTGCTATGGACTTGTCGAGGATCACTGTCTCTTGAACATCCTCAACAACCTGAAGTTTAAGCTAAAGCTATTGAAAAGCTTCATCTCTAGTGATTTCATGATTGAGGATGGCTGGATCGGCAAGCTGGGCTCTTAATTGGGCTACTTCTGTTGCCAAGCACTGACAAGTGGCTTGAGTAGTTTCTAGTTGCTCTTCCAAGATGATGCTCTTGCCCCTTGCCGATAGTAGCTTTGACTGGGTTGCAGTGATGTTGTCTGAAAGGTCGAAGACATCCGAAAGCGGTTGCCCCATTCCCACTAGCTGGTTCAACAATTCTTCATGTTGGGCTACATCAATCTTGCTACGCGAAGTTCTGACAGACACCTGTACATCTTGTAGTCCATGAATGTTTGGTACAGGTGCTATTAGTGCATTGAGGACCGTAGCAATTGTATCAACAACCACTTCGTCAGCATCTTCCTGTCCCTGGTGCTACATCACTAGGACCGTCGCCTCCTCACCATCCTCTAAGCGTACCGAGAAGGTAGCAACATTCCCTGAGATTTTGGGGAATAACTGTTGAGTTGCGGTTGATACATCTCAGATGCTTGGATCTGTTCTAGTTGGAATTGGTGCTTAGGCGGTAGAGAATATCGGCCCTGCCCGTTAAAGAAAGCTGACTAATTGAGCCACTTGTTCTAGGTGGCTCATGGAAGGATGATAGATCGAAGTGTCTTCTCCTCCACCAGTCCTACTAGATTGCTCTTGCTGGCTCAAGAGCATTTCTCGGATCTCACGGATGTATTCTGCTGTGTTTTGCAAGCCTAGCTATGTTGTTTGTGTAGGTTGTGGAGGTGGTTGCTACTCTTCCTTTGTCTATGTGGTGGAAGGCATTTTATCTTTCATCATTTCTTGCCACGAGGCAATTGGGACACGTTGGATGATATCATTAGAGTATCGTGTTATCCTTGCCCGTTTGCATAACTTTTGGATTAGGCAGGGAAAGGGGAGAGCTTGTCTTCCACATTCATTCTCAGCGAACCTTTTTTCAATCTCCAAAAATAGTAGCTGTGGAAGACTCATGGGAAATTTCCCACTTAAGGCAGCACATGCACGAGTGGAGAAGGCAGTGATTTTGCTAGGTCTTACTGTTGGATTCAAATGGTAAGATGCAATTTTTGAGTATACTCTCTCTACCATGGTCAAGGAGCTGAATTCCTTGCACTCTACCCCATAGCCCCATTTGATCCATTGCATCTTTACCTTTGGATCGGCTTACTTTGGAATTTCTACCACATCTACCCTAGTTTCAGGCAACCCTAGAGCTTGTGCTATTGCTTCTGAAGAGTAAGAGACATAAATGTCTTTGATTCTTACTCTTGACCTTGTTTGCTGATTCGACCAAAAGAGATAAGTTTCTCCTAAGTACCACTCACCACTGGTTGTGATGATTGGCCACATCGGAGAGTTCTGCAGTTGAAGTCTCACGTCTTCTAGTGTGTGCTCGAGGAATGGTCCAAAATTTAGCTCTTGGAGGACTATTCGTTGCACCTCGCATGGCGTGATAGCATCAAGGAAGGCTTGGGTCAAGGTGACCTCAAGCCGTAGTGCTATCCCAGGAGTCTCATCCTCTAGTGATTGCTCACTGAGAATCTCCTCTTTGAGAATATGGTGAACAGATTCCACGTCAGGTCTTTCATAGAAGGGCCTAGTTGCATGAGAGACCTCTACATACTCTAGCGGTTGCACACCTTGTCCCTTCCCATGCATGGGTGCTTGTCCCTTGGGTGCCTTGGTTTGGGTGCCATCTGTAATAAAACATAACTGTCCATTAGATCATTCATAAGTAGTTTAAGATAGTCCGTATATACTTTCTTAGTTTGACCAAGTTATGTTAATGGCACAGGCACACTGTTAAGTTTCCTGGAGCATTAAGTTAGGGGTTAGGGCCAAATTTTTCATAATTAACAAACTAATTAATTAATTAATTATTTACACAAAGGCACCAGCCCCCCACAACTGAGAGCATACCTTCAAGTACATAAAAAGGGTAAGGACAAATTGATGTGGACACGCGATGGAATGTAGGTGCATTGGGAAGGGTTAGGTAAAAAAAATGGCAAAAAATCCCCTCAATTTGGACTCCAAATAATGAAAAATGAAGAAGTGCAGTGGGGTATATATAGGGGTTGGGCACTGCGTTGACGGGACCACATATACGTGGCCGTGTATATGCAGCACTGTTCACCTGTGGACCAGTGTTGACCAACCCATAAAACACCTGAAATGATGAATTTGAAAATCCAAATTGAGGCGATTGAAGTGCAGAAAAGGCCTAATCATGGCTAAGGACATGAGGAAGGGAATGGAGCATGAAAAAGAGATAAAATTGGAGAATGGGATGGAAAAAGAACTCTGTGAGGATGGAATCGAACGATGGGATGTTGAAACCAGTCAACCAAGAAATTCAAAGGATGGAAGGCTTAATAGGCGGAACCAGGAGTATGCAGGTGGGTCCTCCCCATAACAAGCAGCAGCCTTTGTAGCCCCTACATACCCTCAACACAAGGGTCCATGGGCCCAGGTGCCAAGAATGGATGCTGGCGAATTAAGACTCCAAACCAAGAGAACCTGCCAAGGCATGAGAGACCAACAGAAAACACGACAAACACACAAAACATAAAAAGGGCAGTGAGGTAAGTACGGAGAGGAGTGGGAGCAGAGGGAGAGGAGAGAATGGAAAGTCCGAGTGTTAGCCACATGAAACCCCATGTGTGATCATGGTTAAGTGACCCAGTAGAACCTTCCTGAGGTCAAACCCAAAACCATCTACAGTCAGTGACATTGCAGTAATAAACGAAGTTCTGATCATCCCCCAAGGAAACAAGAATGATCCCACAGAGAACCACCACTCCAGGAAATGTGAGAAGAAGGAAGTGAAATAGGACAAAGTTAGAGGGGACCAAGGAAGTCCCATAACTAAAGTGTATGGCCCATGAGAGGTGGTCTAAGGGGTGTGCTTTTAATTCCCCTGCGATTCATTTTTCTTTTCTTTTGTGTGGGGGAACCACACCATGTGAAGATCCATGCATGTTTGCATGCATTCTACCAAGGGGTGTGCTTTGAATCCTCATTTTATTTGTTTATTTTGTTTTTGCTTCTTTTTTTTTTGAATTTTTGAATTTTTTCAGTGAGGACCACACCATGCAAGGTCGAACTGCCCAGAAGCTTCCGTGGAGAAAGACTTGGAATGGGAGGAAATCTGTGAGGACACACTGGTAGCCCGAGGAATAGAACAAAACAACAAATAAAGCATTCCCCTTGAAGTCACACCCGATTCAAACTATTGGATCATCCCTCAGTTTGGGAACTACATAAGTCACACATTAATTAAAATGTTTTTAAGTGAAGGGGTTACATGTTCGCAACAAAAGGAAAACCATGGAATGGTGAATGGGCAAATGAAGTGGACTCACTGCCGAGTTTATGAAGTGAAAACAACATAAAATCCAAGGATAACCATGCAATGGCAGGAGCTAGATAACAAGGAAGACTATTACAGTACCCATCGTAATGAAAATTGACCATGCCAAATGTCTGAAGACAATACCACGACGTTTGCCATTACGCGAAAAAAATAGACAGGCACAAAAAATGAAAAATAATGAAAGAAAATAAAAAGAGATGCAAAGAATGTGCAAACGTATGAACGATGGTGAAAGAAAAAAAATTGTAAAACAATAAGTGTAAAACAAAAAAGTGTAAAACAAAAAATTGAAAAACAAAAAATGATAAAATGGTGAGGAGAGTATGGAATGGATTAGCAGGGATGATGGTCTCCCCCACGACTGGGTGGAAAGGAGGAGACACAAAAAATGGAGCGTGGGTGATTGGTTGATGACGAGGCAATGTCACTAGTTGTGTGGAGCTCACAGAAAGATTTTAATTGTTGGTGGTTGACCAACTGTGTTCTGGTGGGATCCCCAGGTTTGTGGATGAGCAAGGCCTCGGATGGGAAGGTTTCGGAGACAATATAAGGTTCCTCCCATAGTGTCTAAAACTTTGTCGGTTGGGATACATGTGAGGGGTTCCAATACAATATCTTGTCTCCACATCTAAATGTGACCTTCTGAATCCTAAGATCATATAGTTTCTTGTTATAGGCCTTGTGGGTTTCATTTGAAAATAGGGCCACTAGTCGGTTCTCATCTAGCACACTTAAATTTATTAGTCATTCACGTTGTGCTAGCGGTAGGTCAAGGCCGAGGTCACTGGCGGTGGATAGTGTCCAGGGTTCTGCTTGGATTGGAAGCGTTGGCAACTTTTTGTATACTAACTCATAGGGAGAGTACCCTACAAGAAGTTTCCAAGTAGAGTGATAGGCCCATAGGACATCGTTGAGCTTGGTACTTCAATCCCTCCTGTATTTGCTAATGGTTCAGGTAAGGATCTTGTTGATCTCCCTATTGGTGACTTCAGCCTACCCATTGGCTTGGGGGTGATAGGCTATTGTAAATTTATGTGTTACCCCTAAGCGTTGCATGATTTTTCAAAAAGTGACACCTGTGAAGTGAGTCCCATTGTCAAAAATGAGTGCACGTGGCACTCCAAACCTGGTAACGATTTGTTGCTGGAAAAATCGTGCGGTAGTGTTGGAAGAACAGTCGATGACGGCGGTCGCTTTTGTCCACTTTGTATAGTAGTCCACTGCCACGATGATGTATGCCTTTTCATTTGACAAGGGGGTGATGGGACCCATGAAGTTGATACCCCAGATGTTGAAGGGCTCCAGTGGTTGGATCCACTGTTGAGGTCCCTCCAACCATGCTGTCATCCCACCATCTCTTTGGCATCGTTTGCAGGAGTGGGCAAACCATTGTGCATCCCTGAAAAGTGTAGGCCAGTAATACCCTGCAAGAAGGATTTTAATAGTCTTTTGGCGTCTAGCATAGTGGGCCCCATAAGGACCCTCATGAGCATCTTGGAGGATGCGCAGTGTATCATCGTCAAGGAAACACCATCGAACCAAGCCGTCTGTGCACACCTTGTAGAGGTGGCCATTAATTTCCATGAAATGCTTGGCCTTATGGAGAAACTATTGTTTCTGCTGATGGTTCCACTCCTTTGGTAGCTTTTGGGTTGTAAGGTAGGTGAGGATGTGGTTGAACCAAGGAGATTCCTTGGTTACTTGAGGATCAATAGCACCTATGAAGACGAGTTCATCTGGAAACTAATCAGATAAAGGCTCCTCCTCTTATGCGTCATCCCATCGTAACCGAGACAAGTGGTCAGCAACCACATTGTTGGTCCCCTTTCTATCTACCATGGTAAGATCAAACTCCTAAAGAATCACTAGCCATTGGATTATGTAGGGGCTCATCGTTGGTTTGTTCATCAGGAACTGGATAGCACTGTGGTCAGTGTGCATGAACACCTTGTATCCGAGAACATAGTGCTAGAGTTTTTCTAATGCAAACACCAATATCATCAACTCCTTCTTGGTGGTGGTATAGTTCAGCTGTGCACCCACAATGCTATGGCTTGCATAGTGGATATAATATGGATGTTTCTGATCGTCACACTATGTAAGCATGGCTCCCAAGGCATAGTTGGAGGCATCCATCATAATGTGAAAAGGTCTGGACCAATTAGGTACCCATAGAACTAGAGCTTCTATGAGTTTTTGTTTCAGTGCTTGGAATGTAGACTCGCATTCCTTGGTCCAAACGAATGGAATGTCCTTCTTTGTAAGTTGTACCAACAGCCTAGCTATCTTTGAGAAGCGCTCTATGAAACGCTGGTAGTAAGCAATGTGTCCAAGGAATGATCAAAAATCTTTGATGATACTTGGTTGGCAGGTTATTCCTTAGATGATCCTGATCTTTTCAGGATCTACGCTGATCCCTGTTGATGAGATGCGATGCCCCAGCACAATGCCCTCTTGGACCATCAAATGGCTCTTTTGCCAATTGAGCTGCAAATTGGTGTCTACACACCACTTTAGAACCTACTCTAGATGGTCCAAGGATTGCTTAAATGTGGCCCCATAGGTGGAGAAGTCATCCATGAAGACTTCTATACCATTGCCGATTTGTTATTGGAAGATGCTTAAGACGAGACGTTGGAACGTCGCAGGTGCATTGTACAGACCAAAGGGCATCTTCTTATATGAAAAAGTCCCCCATGGACTCGTGAAAGTAGTTTTGGCCTAGTCCTCTAGTGCTATTTGGATTTGGTTATAACCACTATAACCATCCAAAAAGCTGTAATATCGGTGCCTTGCGATGGTGTCCAACACCTGGTCCACAAATGGGAGTGAGAAGTGGTCCTTGAAGGTCACCATGTTGAGCAACCAGAAATCAATATAGACCCTCCACTTGCCACCTTTCTTGGGTACGATAACGAGTGGGCTAACCCATTCGCTATCAACTACAGAATAGATGAATCCCACCTTAATCAATTGTTTGATTTCATCTTTTACGATTTGCTTCAATTTGGGATTCAACCATCTTTGTGGCTATCATCGTGGCTTCATGGAAGGGTCAAGATAGATTTGGTGCTAGCAGACCCTAGGATCAACTCCAGTCAACTCAGGATATGACCATGCGAATGCAGCAACCCATTTGTTTACCATCACCAGCAACTTCTTTTTATGTTCAGGAGTAAGAGAAGCATTGATAATTACCGGCTTGCCATTTTGCAAGAATGCATATTCCAAGTGAGCCAGTAAAGACATTAGTTCCATGGGCTCTTGTTTGAAGCTCTCAGGGATTTGTAGCATTCCCCAGTCATCTTGGTCATCAATAGTGAAAATTTGTTGATGAATCTCCTCCATCTCATCCATGCTGTCAACATAGGCTTGCACTAGCCCCTCAGACGGTTCCATGCACAATGTGCTACTAGTAGGATCAGCTGTCAGCCACTAGGTGCCTTCTTGGTTAGTTGTTACTATGTATAGGAACTATTGAATAAGTGATTCCTTGGTACACCGACTGCATACCTGAATGGATATCCACTTAGCGGACCATAATTGCTACACACAGTTGCACCCTAAGTCACTGTATGCGATGCATGGAACTCTTTTCTTCTCGATCTTCCCGAAAGGATTTTCCTTTAAAATTTTTAGGGATAGATCTCGAAGTCCTAGTCGTGCGTCCACCATGCTTAGCGAGGCTCTTCCCATGATGATTGGGAAGTTCCCCTTATAGTTCTTGACACGGATGACCAGGAAATTAGTAGGATAGGACCACCCACAAACGGTGGTCATAATGTCCTTCACCAAACCCAAGGGAACAATGATGGACTGGTCTGCTAACTCGAGCCAGATGTTGCTCTTCTTTAGTGGGCGTAGGTTCCAGTTCTTATACATATCATGAAAGATCAAATTGATCCCTGACCCTAAGTCCAGAAGAGCTTTGCACGACTCGTTCCTAGCCACATGAAGATAGATTAAGGGGCTTCACGGATCTATCAATTTCCAGGGAAGAGAGCATGCTTTGATCTAGTCGATCACGGCATGTGTGAGCATGACCATCTGGATGTTGGAGTGCGGTAGAATGGAGGACTGCTCGGGTGGTATGATGTTGGAGGCGTTGGTAGGTTCAAAGGCACTAGCCACAGGCATAGGTGATGGTGTGTTTAGATTATTGGACGTGAAAAAAGGACGTTTGCGTTGTTTGGGTTCTGGTCCACTCGGCTAAGGTGCCGGTCGTAAGTTAACAGCCCTTGTAGGATTTTGTTGCTATGGCTATGGCAGTATTTCTCCCTGCATGGATGGAGTAGGTGGCAACTGAGTGGGATGGTGTGGAGGAGTGATAGAAGAAGGTGATAGATGGTAGAAGAGATGTGGATTTGTCCCCCTGGGTGATGCAGATGGATGTCTAAAATATTCAGGGGGATGGTAGTAACTAGGAAAGGCCACATGACTAGAAGAGTCTCTTGAAGAGACCGGTTGCTGAACATAGTACCCATAAGGATTTGACTACTTGTAAGGGTACTACTACCTTGGAGGTGGCATCCCCCATGCTTGTGGTTGCTACCACTATTGGAAGTATTCATACGGTTGCAGGGGCATTCCACTCAGATAATATCCTTGCTGCTACTGGTGGAATCACCTGGGGTTGCCTTGTGGATAAGACAACCTTTGAGGTGTCTGCCACTGCGTCAATCGAGGGTTCAAGGCATACATCCCATACTCTTGAAGATGTGACACCATAGGACAACATCCCTTAGGATGCCCATATTGGCATACACCACAACCATCATCTTCCTCGGTGTCAGAGTCTGCAACCTGCTCTGCTACAGTAACTTTTCCCTTACCCTTATGTAGGACACATTCAGCTCCCTTCTTCCTGCACCGATCATGGTTACTACCTTGTTCTTTGGACTTTTCTACAATTTTTAGCACACTTTGAAATTTCTCATCCAAATAATCCCACATTTTATTTACCTTTGCCGATATTTCAGATGCAAATTTTTGTAACGGCAAAGTCTTCCAATTCACCGCTGCTTCCAGTGGTGACTCATCCTTCTCATCACAAAATCGGACCTCCCTTTGTTTGAGGGAAGAATCCTGGTTGAATTCTTCTACACTCTCCTTTTTCCTAAGTTCTCCTTCTTCCTTGGCCACTTAATCAATGAGGCATTGCAATTGATGGACCCTTATCTCCAGTAGTCTTCCCTTGGCGTACACGCCAAGGGACTTTTACATTTCAAAATGGAGCCCATCAATGATGTGGTGAAGCTGTGCCTACTGAGAGTAACCATGACCAAGGCACCGATGCAACAATGAGTAATACCCACTCATGGTGGAATCCAAGGGTTCATGATTCCCTTGTTTCCAACCTTGGATCTGCTGTCTCAGATTCGCCACTCGAGAGTAGATTTGATATTTGTCATTGAAAATTTTAAGCATTGTACTTCATCTTTTGATTGATTCCAGCTCCAAGGACCAGTACCAACTTTCAGCTTCTTTGATGAGTGTACGAGGGAACAACTTCAATCGTTGCTAATCATTATCAATGTTTTGTAGGGTGCAGGCGTCATGGAACGCCTGCAAGTGGGTTAGCAGATCATAGTTGTATCCCCCTTCAAATCTAGGGATGTTGTTCATATCAACTCATTTGATCTTACTATCCTTTATGTGCTTACTTGGAATGTGAACTACCTCTGTGATCTGGAGCATACTCTGAGTAGCTAACAATGACTTATCTGAATCATAGTCCTGTTGGGAACCATGACATCTGTGACGATTCCAGCTACCCCTTCTTTCATGCTGGTGAGCATCATGCTATTGGTTGTGTGCTTCCTCACGTTGCCCCTTCTGAACCTATTTACCACCATCCTTTCTCTCCAACCTTCCCCTGTTACGCTCAAAGCCTGAGCTGGAGGAAGGTGTAGGAGAGGGGGAGGATGGAGAAGAAGGAGAGGCATCACCACCGCTCTGGCTGCGATCTCCCCATCTACCCTGATGACGACCTCAGCCATCCAACCCAGCCTTGCTGCATGACCCTCCATCCCCTTAAGGATCGTGATGACTTGGAGGTTTGTTATGAATGATTGACTAGATGAACTGCTGCCCTAGGGAAAGTTCGGTTGAATGGGTATCATGAAATATAGGATCCCCATCATCTTGTAGCCCTTGCGAGAATAAGGGGTTGCTGAATTGCTTCCCCTTCTACTGTTCATATCTCTCCGCCCGCTACTGGTCTCTTGTCCATTGAGCCTCTGTAAGACGATAGTCTAGGTAGTCATGGTCCTCCATGACATACTCTGTCACCCAGTCCTGGATGCCCAATATGCCCAGATTGTAATATAGCATCCCAGGAGCTGCTCGGTCGGGTAGTAGCACGATGCTACCCTCCATGTCCCACCATCGAAGATGCTCATCTTGATGTAGGATGAATGTAAAATCAGGGACATATTCATCGAGATGTTTGTACACCACCCAACATTCTTGTAGCACTAGTGGTTCAAATACATCTCTCCTATGAGAAGACATGTTGGACATTAGATGGTTCATATAATTGGTGTACCTTACGATTAACTTAAGTTTGCCTAGCGTGCATAAATATTTCTAACCTGGGTCTATTCCAACGACTTAAATGATAATTTCACTAAGGTTAGATGACGCATGTAAGACTAACAATCCCCAGCAATGGTGCCAATGATGAGCGGCTAGGTACCCCTACACCCAACCATATGAATCACGAGCATTCACGTGTGACTCAGTCGAAATCTGCAAACTGTAAACACTTAACATACACCAGCCTTCTAACCAGTGAAACCTTGGGTTAGAACGGTCGTTGTCATCCTAATCTCACTTGTGAGGTTCTGTTTACGATGGTTAAGTGAGACTAAGGCTAATGATTTTTATATCTTTTTAATTATCTTTTCAGCAACTAATTCACTTGGAAAATAAGGATAGAATATTAATTAATCTAAAATTATCTTAATCTAAATCTTAACTACTCCTAACATAAGTATCTGGTCCCATCTTCTGAGCACGTTCTAAGCATCTCCTAACGCTTCTGGGTTACCAGACGTTAAGCGTTACTAGTCTTACCAAGCATTTGGATTACGTTCGAGATGGTCATACTTATGGCCTTAATGAATTATGAATAAACAATAGCGATTGAAATTATAATAACGAAAACATAAGTAATTAACAAGTAACTAATAAATCATAAACATATTAAACTATTAAATGCATAAAATAACTAAGTCCAAATTTTGCAAGGATTGCTTGAATAGTTCGTCTTTATTGCCATCACGCCAATGGGCTCAGATACATCAGTGCTCGAATAAAGAGCCGATCACTTTTCTTACACATGCTATGGGCACTTGGAAAATATTCTATCTCTTGTGGGAACAAACTGCAAGAGCTTCGCTACAACTACTCAAAAAGATGCCTAAATGAGGCAGAAGGCCCTCTTATTTATAGGTCGGGAAAGGTGGCTACGTAAACAGGGCCATGTTGACGCAGGGAGGCTACGTCAATGGGCCCGCGTCAACATGGCCACGTATACGTGGCCCAGTCGATGCATTGACTAAATGACACTTCATCATAGCCCCACGACTGAGCAAAAAATCATCCTCAAGTTACTTTACAATTTGTAAGGTATGGATTCTTATTTAGAACACACATAACTTGAACACATACATGACACACACATGACACAACATAAATTTGACCAAGTGCCCAAGTTACAAAGGGGGACAAATTACAAAAATGGCAGTGTTCGGAGACAAAATTGAACACCTCATTGGTCCTGGAGCCTCTGCTATGTAGGATGATGCACAAAATTTAGCTTTGGGGGGTGAATCAACTTGGAAGAGGATTGAAGATTGTAAAAGCATGGCTTGTTAAAGGCATCAATTTAGCTTCTTTGTTTTAATCCTGTGAGTTCATTTCTTCCCATTTTGTTTTAGTTCCCTAGCTAATGGTTTAGATACTATCATGCTTGGCATTTAATTTTGGGATTTTTCCTAGGTTTCTTATATAGCACCGTTTTTGTGCAATATTTGACTTCTATTAAGATTTACCATAGAAGAGCTTATGCTGTTGAAAAGCCTTAAGAGCAATTTAATAGTAATGTCTTAATGAAATTTCCAATTTTAAGCATAGAGAATCTACGAAAATCTTTGGGATTTTGAGATGACTAAAATAGTTTCATTATTTTAAAGTGTATTGCCTTGATATTTCAATTCAGAAAGTGTCAAATTTTTGAAGGCTTTGTTGAATGCAATCTTTGATAATTATTAAACTAGCCAAAATAGAGATTCGTACTTTGTCATTTATGTAGTAGTTTTTAGTAGTATAATAAGATTGTCTTTATGAACTTTCTTGTCAAGCTTAGATGGTTTGAATAATTCATAATTATTGAATTAGGAATAGCTTTATTTTGAAGTGTTTCCTCATGTCAATTTATATTGCTTAAATAATTTGAGATTTCGTGCAATTCTACTTTATTTTCTTTTCTCTTTCTAAGTCCATTTAATCTCACTCTATTTCTAGTTTTCTTATGAAACTTTCTCCCTGGGGGAAATTAAGAGTAGATTGACAAAATTATGCTCAAAAGTTTTGCAAAATTTTATTTGTTATAAGTACTATACTATAGGAATTGTATAGACTAACTAATTGAACAAAATAGGAATCTCCAACAACTCATGGTATTTGATAAAGATAGCTGAATCTCTTTTATTATAGTTGATTACATTTTTATATACAACCCAACCATTTCAACATTTAGAATAGCAAAACACATACTCATGTTTAGTACGTTTCATAACTATTGAGTCTATTTGGAGGTAATTGAGCCTTAGTGTTGCTAGAGACTAGCAAGCACCTAAACCCTATTTGAAGAACACCTTCAATCCCATGACTTCCCAAGGTCATGAGACTTGGAGTCCACTGTACATTGGTGGTCCAATCCTAAATAGTTGCCAATAGATTGTAACCACTCTTTAAATCAATTTTGCTAAAAATATGTGCATTGGTAAGGACATCAAGAAGATCATCCATTCTTGAAATAGGAAATCTATGTCACTTTTATCCTATTTACTACCCTAGAATCAATGCACATCCTCCATTCATTATTGTCCTTTTTTAGCACTAGTACCATTGGAACTACAAGAGATGAAATGGATTCCCTCATGAAGCCATTTTCAAGTAACTCCTCTACTTGCCTTAGCAATTTTGTGCACTGATTTGGTGCCATATGATAGGCCCTCTTGTTTGGAATGGTAGCACTAGGAATGAAGTTAATTTTTTATTGTAGATTTCTCATTGGTCACAATCCATGTAATTTCCCCTTGAATACATTGGGAAATGTTTTCTTCAAGCCTAGCACATCTATAGAAAGTTCAAATTGCACATCATCATAGTTAGAAGTAACTATTGATAAATCAACAAATCCAAAAATAGTTTCATCATGTTCCTTAATGTATTTTCTCTTTTCTAGAATGATTAAGGAAGCATTAAGTGAGATTGTTGCTTCACTTATTTAGCTATCATGGTAATCAACTCATGAATTTCATCATACATAGCTATGCTCTATACATTTCTTCCTCCATCAAATTAAGGACCATTATCAAAATTCCAAGGTCTTTCAAGAATTACATTAGCTCATCTATTAGAAGCACATCATACTTCAAAACATCATGAAATATCCCAATTTTAAATTTTAAAGTACATTGTTTCCTTGTGTCTTGAGAGAAATCTCTAGACAACCAATGCACTTTATATGATTTAGGATAAGGATTAGTTTCAAAATCCAGTCTAGCAACTATCCTAGGAGAAATAACATTTTTTTTTGGCTACTTCATTAATCAAAACATGAACCCATTCCCTAAAAAGCAAACATCTTTCCCTAATTTAAAATAAAAATTTTCTATCAAGATGGTCTCCTCTATTTACATTCCTTAAGAATGCATAAGAATGAAGCATGAGGATTACTTCTTTGAAGAGCTTGGCTTGATGTATCCTTTACCTCCATGGTTTGCACATCTTTATCCTTGGCTACCTTATGAAATGGACATTCCCATTGCTTGTGTTTCCATTTTCTAAACTTGAAATATTGAATCTTGGATGAGCTACTATCTTAACCCTTTTCTCCCTTGTCTTGGTTATGGCTTTATCCTTCTCATCTCCCTTTTTTGTCTTCTTGTCATGTCTACCATGTTTATCTTCATATTTGAACTTGGATCCCTTCTTTGATTTGGATCTTTTTTCCTTTTCCTTGAAGATGTTTTGCTCTTATTTCCAAATCCACTTAGTTTTTCTCTACCTTGAGTGCCAAATCATAAGTCTCATCAAGATTTTATGGCACATAAAAAGAAAACTCCTTATTGATATGCCATTTTGAGACATTCCAAAAAGATTGAAGCCTATTGATACTCCTCCTAGTTCACTTTATCTTGATGAAATAGATCAAAAAATTTATCTAAAATTATCTTGATGTAAAATTATCTAACATCCTTATCATCTTACCTATGGAATCTTAACTTCATAATGGTCTTTTGTCTCTAATGAAATTGTTCAAATTTTCTACACAACCTATATTTCATTAGATTTTAATCTTTGATGGGTTGATCATTTTATCTTTCATAACCATATATCTCCTTTTCCAGCAAGTAGAAATCATATTTTCTAATATAGATTTAGTAATAGGCACCCTTAAGTGATTTGGTACCTCTCCCAACTCAAAGTGCTTGTCAAGTACCTTTAGTTGACTTGAAAAAGCATTGGTACCATCTACAACATTTAAAGTCTTTAACTCAAGGTACAAAAGTCTTGTAGCATTACGAAATACTCTATTAAGTCTTGCTTCATCCTCATCATCAAGCTTGATAGGGGAAGAAGTAGTTGCTACTATTAGAGCGCTTAAAATTACTATACGAGGAATAGGATTTTCTCCCATTGGAATCCTTGGTTGATGGGTTCTTACACTTCCATAGCTGGATTGTGCTTTTTCATCATCCACTCCATCTCCACCAAGCTATGAAATTTCTTCATCTAAACATGAATGTTCATCACCTCCACTTGTTTGGATATGGCTAGAACTAACATTTCTATCTACCTTTGCACTGATTTCATCCAACTGAGAAACCATTAATTGGAAGGTAGAATTCATGCTTTTCATGTCTCTATTTAAGAATTGAACTTGTTTCTTCTTAGGTGTCATTTGAATTTGAAAAAATCTACACCCATGTCTAAGCAACAATCAATACTAAGCTTTAATACCATTAACTAGCTAGACTAGATTTACTCTAAATTTATTCAACTTTTAAACACTAAATCCAAAGGTTATGAAAAGATAATTTATTTACTAGAAAATAAGAAAAGTATCTATCTTCAATTATCAAAATAGAAGATTATACTAGGGTTTTCAAAAACCAACAAAATATTGAAAGCTTTTCAAAATACTCAAATAATCTTGTAGAGTATGAGGCGTTGCAACCACATAATGGTTGTTCTTAATGCAAGACATAACCAAGAGAGAATCTTTCTCGTAATTTGGGACTAAGATCTCAACTCACAAGACATAAAAGACACTAGGACAACACTCACTCAATTGACCAAGAGCTACAAACAATAGCCTATCAAGCATGAAACATAATCTATATTTATTAACCAAGTAAGACAAACATTCTACAAAATCGTCCTCAAGCTCAAACTTTAAGATACTCCATTTTTCATCTTTTTCTTCCATGTTTCAATAGTTTCCAAACTTGGAATGCTAATTTTGGAAGTTTCCCTACCTGTTTGGAACATCTCTAGCCTTTCTAGGATGTCTTCTACCAAAACTGGAAGTTTTGAAGAGATGTCTTCAATGGGCCTAAGATGTCTCCTCTATAGATGGGATGTCTTAGCCTAACCAGAGATGTTTCAACAACTTGTTAAACCTTTCACACTCACATAAGATGTTTGCTAAAAATCCCAAGATATCTCCCTTGAACCTGGGATATCTCTTACAAGCTCTCAACTCTTAGTCAAGATGTCTTCTATTCTCCAATATGTCTCTCTTGAGAGCTTAAATATCAAGCAAGATGACTCCATGTCCTTCAAGATATCTCCATGGAGCCTGAATCCTGCAAAAATGCACATGTATGGAAGAGAACAAGGGAATCAAAAGAGGTGTCCCTACATTAAAGAAAGGCTATCCTCTTTCACTAACTTTTTTTAACATTTTTATTGAAGAACTAGAAGAGTTAAATAAGGATGTATCTACAAATCATGCTATTAAAGTCAATTAGTCATGGATACAACTTTTAATCTTTGTAGATGATGCAACACTAATTAAAAATTTAAACATAGGATTAAAAGTAATGTTTCAACAACTACAAGTATTTTATAAATGTACAAAAATAAAAGTGAATGTTGAAAAAACAAAAGTACTAATTTGCAGAAGTAATAATATATATTATACTTGTTAGCTAAATAGTAAAAGACTTGAGATTATGGATAGTTATAGATATTTTGAAGTAGAATGCTATAAAAATGATAAGTGGAAGCATTTTATAGCATAGTGAGTTGCAAATGAATAGAAGGGCTTTTATACAATGATGGAAAAATGTAGTAATCACAATATTTAGACTTCAATAATTGGAAAATATCTTTTTAAAAAAAATTTCCAAACTACAGTGCTTTATGGAATTGTGATGTGGGGCTGGTGTAGGAACACCTCTTTTGATTTCCTTGTGCTTTTCCTACAAGTTGTTTTTATAGCTTTCATGCTTGAAGAAGACATGGATGCATCTGTCTAGTTTTTGTGTGTGTTTTTATGTTGAATTTTCATGATGAAGATTCTTGAATGTTTTGACATGTTTGGAGGTGTTTTTGACTTATTTTAATGAATTTATAAGGTTCTAGGGTCTATGGGGACTTGTTGGGAGGCATCTGGAGGCTCTCAGCATCAAAATAAGCATTTTTATTTTTGGCACCTTTAGGATAGACGTGTTCCTAAAAAGATAGATGTCTTTCTAGAGATGTCTCCCCTAAAGTGTAGACGTTTATAGAAAATAGTAGACATCTCTCTCAAGAGTAGGGATTTCATAGAAGGTCTACATGAAACAAAGACATCTATGTCTGTGAAGGAGGAAAGCTTTGATGTGGTGTATCAATTGGAAAACATCCAAAAGACTTCAAATCCATATGGAAAACATTTAGGGAGGAAAATAGAAAGCTTCCTAGGGTTTTGTATCTTTATAATTATGTATACCTTCATTCATGAAGAGGGAGGAAAGTTGGTATGCAAGGAAAACTAGGCAAGGGAGATTGGTTGAGTGCAATAGGTGATTGTAGCTCCAAGATTATTTTGCAAGGTGTTGATCTATATTCTCTTATATTCTCTTATATCGTACTTATGAGTTGAGATCTTAGTCTTGGATTGTGGGAGAGATTTCTCTTGGTTATGTATTGTATTAAGAACAACCACTATGTAATTATAAAGCCTCATTCTCTATAATATCATTTGAGTGTGGTAGGTTTTAAAATGGTTATGGGTTGTGTGAACCCTATTGTAATCTTCAAATAATTTAATTGAAGAAAGCTAGTTTTCTTATTTTTCTATTAAATAAATTTGTCTTACATAATATCTAGATTTAGTGCATTGAAGGTGATTTAATTATGGAGTGAACCTACTCCAATGTTATTGGTATCAGAGCCTAGTTTTATTATTGCTTGGATTTTGGTTTAGGATTTTGTCAATTTTAGAAGGTACCCAAGAAGAAATAGGTGCAAGCTCTGAATTGTGACATGAAGAGCATGAAGTCAGACTTCCAAATGATGGTTGCTTGATTGGATGAAATTAGCATGGAGGTGGATAGACAATTTGGTCCTAGCCATATTCTAACACATGAAGGTGAAGAGCACCTACATTTAGATGTAAAATTTTCATAGCTAGGTCAAGATGGAGTAGATGAAGAGGAAGGTCAATCTAGCTATGGGAGTGTAGGAAATAATTAACCAAAGATTCCAATGGGATGGAATCGTATTCCTCAAATAATAGCTCTAAGGGCTTCAGTGGTGCTTAATACTTCTTCAAGTAAGCTTGATGATGAAGATGAGGCAAGGCTTGCTAGGCCGTTTAGAAATGCTTTATGACTTCGATATGCAAAGTTTAAGACTTTTAATAGTGTAGATGGCACCAATGCTTTTGTAAGTTGGTTGAAGGTACTTGAGAAGAATTTTCTATTGGAAGAGATACCAAATAACTTGAGGGTACCTATTGCTAAATCCAAATTAGAAGGTATGGCTTCCACATGGTGGGAAAAGGAATCCTAGGATTATGAAAGATGAAATGGACAACCTATTAGAGATTCGGATCTGATGAAATATAGGTTGAAAAGGGAATTTGAAAAATCTCATCAGAGACAAGAAACCATTATAAGGTTAAAATTCCTAAGGCAAGGTGCCAAGGATGTCAAGAATTTTACATAAAATTTTGTAATCTATTCCATCAAGCTAAGGTAAACTAGGAGGAGTATGAGCAAGCTTCAATTTTTTTAGGATCTCAAAATGATGTACCAATAAGAGCTATCCTTTTATAAGCCACAAACACTTGATGAGGCTTATGATTTGGCACTAAAATCTAAGAAGAAATTAGATGGATTTGGAAACAAGAGCAAACAAACTTCTAAAGGGTAGGAGAAGGTATCTAGATCTAAGAAGGGAACCAAATCCAAATCTAAAGATAAGAAGAGAAACCAAGATAAGAAGACTGAAGGAGGTGATGAGAAGGGTAAAACTAGGAATGACCTAAGCAAGGGAGGCAAGGGTCAAGGTAGCAGCTCATCAAAATTCGAGTGCTTCAAGTGTGGAGAACAAGGACATAAGTAATGGAAATGTCCACTTTAAGAGGTAGCCAAGGGCAAAGATGTGCAAACCATAGAGGTGGAAGATACATCAAGCCATGCTCTTTAAAGAGGTAATCCTAATGCTCCAAATATTAAGGATGTTTTTGAATTAAATTCTTGTGCATTCATGGGGAATGTTAATAGAGGAGATCATTCTGATAGGAAATTGTTATTTTGGATTGAGACTAATTGTTTGCTTAGTGGGGAATGGATTCATGTTTTGATTGATGGAGGAGCCTAAGAAAATGTTATTTCTTCTACGGTAATTACTAGATTTGGTTTGGTAACTAATCCTCATCCAAGACCCTATAAGATGCACTGGTTATCTAAAGAGTTTTCCCAAGAGGTGAAGGAACAATGTACTTTGAAATTTAAAATTGGAAGTTTTCATGATGTTGTGAGGTTTTCTTTGATTCTAATAGATTATGCTAATGTAATTCTTAGTAGACCTTTGAATTTTGACAATGGTTCTTAGTTTTATGAATCAAGAAATATGTGGAGTGTTGTTAAACCTAATGGAGTCCATGATTTGATTCCTATGATAGCTGAACAAATGAGGTAACAAAGCTCACTTAGTGCTTCCTTAATCCTTCTAGGAGAGAGGGAATATATTAAGTAACATGATGAAACTAGTTTTAGTTTTGTTGTTATGACAAAAATTGCTACTAACCATGATAATGTATAGGTTGAACATCCTACAAGTGTGCAAGGCTTGGAGAAGAAATTTTCAAAGGTGTTCAAGAAGGAAGATGAAAGATTTGGTGAAGTGGAGATCAATGAGAAAAGGATTTCTAAAGCATCTCTTCTTGAGTATGGAAGTGCTCAATACTCAAAAGTTTTAGAAGAAAAAACCAAGAGCTTCATCAAAGAGACCAAGAAATATTCATAGTTCAAGATGATGTATGCAACTGATCAAGAATAGTTCTTACCTCATAAGTTATGGGAGGTGAAAGATCAAGGCCAAAGGAGTGGTAAGGATCAAGGGACTTCTTCATGAAGGATCAAGAGCATCACTAGAGGATATGATATTCATTCTTTGTGTAATTTTTCTATATCTTGCAGTAAGGAAAAGAAGATTCTTTGCCAAGTTAAGGCTATCTCATTGAAGAGAGAAGAGTCTTCTAGCCAAGGTATGTGGAAGATTAATTATTTGGATGATGAATTTTATGTTCAAGCCATGGGGGAGGATTTACCTTCTGAGTTGGTACCTCCAAGGTGGGTTCTAGAAGCTATTGATGATTCCTTGAAAGAGGATAAACCATTGGAGTTAGAGACTACTATGTGGAATGTTAAAGCTACAAGCTTTGATGTGATTGGACAGCCACATGTTGAAGATCTAGTTGAACTGAATATGAATAAGAAAATGCATGAAAGGTAAGTGAAATACCCTTAGCATTGGGTGAGTGAAATAGGTAAGTGAAATACCCTGTGCACCTAAAGAAGAAGCAGTTGAGAGGTATTAACTTCTTCAAATTGAAAGCTAAGAAGATTGGGCCTTTCAAAATCATTGTGTGAAGGGGGCTATTGATTAGTTGAAGCCTTCAATATCCAAAGGTGCCTGTAGGTAGCAGCCAAAAAATAGGTAAGGGAGATTGGGTGAGTGAAATAGGTGATTGTAGCTCCAAGATAAACTTGTGGTGTGTTGATCTATGTTTTCTATTCTCTTGTATCTCACTTGTGAGTTGAGATCTTAATCTTGGGTTGTGGGAGAGATTTCTCTTAGTTGTGTCTTGCATTGAGAACAACCCTTGTGTGATTGTAAAGCCTCATGTTCTACAATATCATTTGAGTGTGATAGGTTTTTGGATGCTTGTCAGTTGTGTGAACCTTGTTGTAATCTTAAAATAATTTAATTAAAGATAGCTAGTTTTATTTTTTTCTAGAAAATAAATTTTTCTTGCATAATATCTAGATTTAGTTCATTGAAGGTGATTTAATTGTGGAGTGAACTTGCTCCAGGGGCCTAGGTCTTGATCAAGAATCATAAAAAAATTGAAAAACTTCAAAAAAAATATTTTTACAAGAATTCAAGATGAAAACTCAAGTCTTGTATGTAATACTTTTATTAGAAGCTAATTTGTTAACATTGAAAGTTGAAGCAATGTATCAATTCTTAACTTTCTGCTTGAGAACTAAAAATAATAATAAGATCCCAAGAGAAATCATTCAAAAATCTCAATAATAAGGGTGATTGCATGAAGGATGATTGTGGTTACAAACATAGATTATTGATAATATTAATAGAATAATAAATTAAAAACAAGCTTGGAAACTTGTTAAAGAGAATGTTTTAGAGAGATGGAAAAACAAGATACATATATATATATAAATTCATTTTTACTTGCAAAATATAAGAGGCACTGGAATGATGAAATAAAATCTCTACATGTAACAATTTCAATATCCATGAGAGTGCTAATTAGTAGAGTAAGCATGGGATCACACCATCATTGAGTTGAAACTAGAAGATAAAACAATAAACAACATGAGGATGAAATGTGTTAACTATGTTTACTATAAGTAGTAGAAGATGAAAAATATGTCTTATTAGAAATTAATTGAAATGAAGCTTTATTATGTTTGAAGATCCATAGTATCTATTGGAAAGATATTACATTTTTATGAAAAATAAAGATAAACTCTTCAAATTGAACAAGTATTAATGGGGGTATAAAAAACAAATCATATAGGTTTTTTGTTGTAACATTATAATGCTATCTCAAATAGGTAGTCATAGCATAAGAAAGAAACACATGTTGACCTTTTGGTATGTCAAAAATTTAAAGAAAATGGAGAATGTAGAATGTGTGTATGATTGTAATCTTGTAGGACCACTTGTGAGTTAATAAGAAAATGACTCCAAATAGAGATTTAAGACTTCAAGGATGAGAGCTACAATGATGTAATGAATACTAAAGTGGACAAGATGAGAAAGTGAATAGAAAAAAAATGTACAAGTTAAATGAAGATGTTTCAAAAACTTTCGAGATGTCAAAATGACCAAGGAACACTCTAGATCTCAAAGTGTCAAAAGTAGAGTAGACATTTATGAAAAATAGTAAACATCTATCCTTAAGAATAAATGTCTATAGGTAGACGTCTCATTGTAGACATCTACATTTCCAAGTAGATGTCTCTCTTGCATTAAGGGTGGTTTCAGTTAAACATCTCAACCTTTAAGTAGACATCTAAATTAGTCATTTGATAGCAATTGCATGAATTTTGAAGAGTTTTTAGAAACTCAAAGGGTATAAAATTAAGTGTAATTCCTAGAAAATGTATAAGTACTATTCATTGTCAAATTCATCCAAGGATACTCAAAGAGAATTTGTATTTGTTCTTCATTGTATTATCATTTGTTCGTATTGGTTGTATTGAGTCTCATTGCAAGGACTCTATAAATTAAGTTACACTTTTTTCTTAATCTTTTTCTTTCTTTCTTTATAGCCCAACAGGGTTAATGTGCTTCTTATAAGAAGGCATCTTTGTTGAGCTTGTTAGAACATTGTAGTGTTAAGTGGTTTTGCAATGAAAAAATACTTTGATGTGGAGCTCACATTTGTAAAGGTTGTGGGATCCTTTAAACCACATTTTGAGCTTGTTGGGACATTGTGGGGTTGAGTGGTTATATAGCAACAAAATACTCTAGAGGAGATATTAAATCTTATAAAGGTTGCGGTGTCCTTCAAACCACATTTTTGAAGTAACAAAGTCAAAAGGTATGCAAATTAGGGAACCACATAAAAATTATGTTTGATTTTGGTGGCTACAATAATTTTAATTGAGGAACTTATTTAACCCTCATAAGTTCTTGATCCACAAGTGGTATCGAAGCCTGGTACTCTCAAGTTCATGCTTCACATTTCAAGAGTTAACAATGAAGGGGACATCTTACACCAAGTCACCAATGTTGGATGGGTTTGACTTTGCATATTGAAAGGAAAGGATGCAAAGATTCTTTGAATCCATGGAATTTAAAGTGTGGGAGTCAATTCTTGAAGACTACACATCAGCCATTGGTAGTACCACAAGGGCACTCAAGCCATGTAGCAAATGGACTTTCAAAGAAAAAGATAAGTTCATTTTCAACTAAAAAGCTAAAAATTATCTATATTGTGCATTAATAAATTTCATTTTAATAGTATAGCTAGTTGCAAAGCCACAAAGTAAATATGGAAAACCCTTGAGGCAACTTATGAGGGTACATCTATTATCAAGTACTCAAAACTTTTAGTGTTGTAAAGCAAATATGATAAGCTTAAGTTAAAAGAAGGAGAAAAGATTAAGGACTACTTATATAGGGTAAAAAATCTTGTTATAGAAATTAGAGGACTAGGCAATGACTTTCTAGAAAGTGATGTGATCATAAAAATGATCAAAACTTTACAGCTCGAGTTTAGACCCAAAGTCACCGCCATAGAAGAAATCATAGACTTTTTGGTGCTAAAATTTCAAGAGCTTAAAATCACTCTTATTTCTTATGAGATGAATATAATAAGTGAAGGAGCTATAAAAGAAAAGCTTATTATCCTCAAATTCGCATCAAAGGATAAGGAGTTGTTTGAACAAGAACCAAATAATGAAGATGAACTAGGCCTCCTATTAAGGAGAGTTCAAAGGCTTCTTGCTAGAAAAGGAAGACACTTAAATCAATTGGGTCCAAATAAATCTAGAAGAAAAGGTAGAGAAAAAGGTAAGAATTTTAGAAATTTAAAATTTGATGCATTTTTCATAGAACATTGGGTATGCGGTGGAAGAGGCCATGTAGCCTACAAATGTCCTAGTGCTAGCAAGATCCAAAAGGGAAATCAATGCAAAGATGAATCCAAAAAAAACTTCTTCATCAACTAGGATGAAGAACAAAGTGAAGATGAAGTTGAGATGACACAATATTCACATCTCGTTTAAATGGCTTTGATAGAAGATGGCATTAGCACAACTGAAGATGATGATCAAATTATAGAGACTAATGAAGAAAGGCATGACCTATTCTGTAATGAACTTTTCTCCTTTTAAAATCTTTGTGTAAAGCTAAAGAAGGATTTAAAGGATAAGGATAAATAATTATCTCTACTCAACATAAAATATTTAGACATCTCACAAGAAAACTCAAGTCCTAAGGGCTAAGAATGAAAAACTAACCTTGTCTTATGAGTAGATTGAAAAAGAACTTATAGATCCAAAACTTATGAATGAGAGACTTATCAAAGGAAAGAAATCCCTTTGCATAGTTTTGGAACAAGGAATAAGTCCACAAGATAAAAGTGGGCTAGTAGGTTATCAATAAGAAGATGTATCAACACACACTTCATCCAAATAAAAGGTTGCACCAAGATTAGAAGTTCTAACTGGTACTTCATCCATATGAAAGGTAGCTCCAAGGTATGAATATTTTTCCCAAAGTAGAAAGGTTAGATGCTATTATTTTGGTAAAATTGGTCATAAGTAATGGGATTGCAACTTAAAATGTCACCACATGAATACTTGGTTGTATCATAAGCTTGCTTGGTCTCATTCAAAGACACCTAGATAGGAAATCTTGCAAGATAAAAAGAAGTGGAGGATAAATTAAAAGGGTAAGAAGAATAAAAATGTGTGGAGAATTAAGAAAAAATAAGGAGATAGAACTCTCACCAAAAATTTTGTGAAAGGAGGTTAGACATTGGAAATACAAGAAATCTATATGAAGAAAGGAGGAACATCAAAAGAAGAATCTTATTCCAAATCTCCATAGACTTCAAAAGTAGAGGTAAGTTTTTATTTTTCTATATTGTTTAAAATTCTTGAAGGGCTATAATCCATGGTATCTATCCCCTAAACTTTCCATATTTCACTTCTCTTTTAGTTTAGATGCCTACATGTAGACATCTACATAGGAAAGATAGACGTCTATTTGAGTTTCTTTAGACGCGGGGTAGACATCTACTAGTTGAGTTAGATGTCTAAATTTTTAGGAAAACCCCTCAATAGCCACAATTATATTTAAAAAACTCGTCTTTTTCCATATTTTTCCTTATCTAAGCTTATATGACCAAGAGCAGACCATTAGGGATTCCTTCATAGCATGAATCAGTCCATTTTTTTGGGCCTCCATCACATAAGAGTAGCAAGTCCAAGAAAGCATCATCAAGCACTAGAAACACATATTTACCTCAGTTTTGGTCCACATAAGCACATTATAGATTTGGGGTAACTCACTCTATTTCCATAGTATTTGAGAGATCTCTTTGCTTCTAGTAGCACCATCAGAAGGAGTTGATGGCAATTTTTTCAAGCTTTAAATTAGGTTTCTTTTATTTCAATGAATTTTTATGTTCTTGAAATCCTCATCAGGGAGTTTTATAGTAACATTGCCATTACAAATGTTATTGTTAGGGGCATTTTGATTGAAGTAACTTCCCAAGTAGTCAATGTCATTCTTGGCATTTGTAGCTCAAATGTTCATAGGATTACAATTCATTCTATGTCTAATATTTTCTCAAATGATATAATCCCTACTTTCCATGATGAGTTCTATGATGCTATTTTTGGTCAATTAGTATCTTTGTGAAGTGGAAAAGTTCTTAAAATTTAGATGGCCTTAGATGCTTCCACACTCTCTCTTATTATGTTATATAATATCATTGTAAAAGGGGGAAGTTAAAGCTATGTTATTAGCTTAAGCTTTTGTGCTATATTGCCTTCTTATTGGTTAGGAACTAGACTTGAGCCATATCCTCTATAGAGACATGTTAGGTTTATTCATCAAAGAGAGATTCTATGGGCATCCTCTTCTTATCAATTTGGTTATTCATTAAAGAGGAGTTTCTATTCCTGATATGCCTCTGCTGAAAGGTAAAAGAATCCTTGGGGAGTATTTGAGAAAAGGAGCACCACTCATGTTGAATCTATAGAACTAAGCTTTAGGGCTTAGAAAGTAAGGAAGAATAGGTTTGCATCACCTCCAAGGATCTCTCCTCAGGTGAGAAGGTCCAAATCTATTAGTGAGCAAGTAAAATCAACTCTTAAGAAGATGCTGAAACCTCTTTCTAGGACTCTTGGGATGATTAGACTTAATCTCTCTTACCTTTGTAAGAGAATGGATGTAGCTGAAGTACCTTTTCCTCTAGAGAGGTAGTAGTTCAAGAAGATTATCACTCCTCTCATGTTAGACAAGGTGGAAGACTGTCCTACTCTAGCTAGGCACTCAATAACTACTAGGCCATCCCCAACATATGACTTGGGAAATGCATCTAATTCTCAGGATCTTGATGCACCACCAACACATGTCCAAGAAGAGTTTCTTAATATTATGCAACCTGGACCCATATCTCATATTCATGATGATGCTCCTTAGACCTTTAAGTAGTAGGAAATAGAGAGCATCTTTGGAACCTCATCTTAGTCAAGGCTAGCTAATCTTATCACCTATCAGAGAAAGGTTGCTTCCTTATCTTCTCAGTAGGCTCCATCTCATCCACCCATATCCTCTTAGTTTCTAGTTAAGCTACATCTCTTGAGAGCTCATGTACATGTTTCATCTTCAAATGATGATGATGAGCAGCATGTCTCTAGCACCAACACCAACACTAGTAGTGATGATGATGAAGAGGAGACATATGGACCCTCTTGTGCAATAGTTACAATGACAACTTTTATGATGTCATTGAGGTTAGTGGATGGATTCTTTTGATGGTCCCTCATTTTGGATGATGTCCAAAATGAGGATAATTTGTGTAGATGTGTGGATGTTTGTATGGACAGCCATGTTTGCATTTTATGACATATTGGACAGGTTATGATCTTTTTTGGTATATTGGATAGGTTATGATCTTTTTGGGATTTTGGGTAGTTTATGATGGTGGATAGCTTGTGATAGTTTGTTAATCTCTATGATATGTTATTGATCTTATTGTGATGACACACACACATGCACACGCACACACGTGCATGCGCGTGCGCACACGTGCACACACACACACACACACATAGTGTGAATAGTTTGAGCATTGGGGATAGATTATTTTTTGGTCCTCTTGGCTATATGGTAGAGACCTCATGATTTTTTTCTTTCTTATGAACTCATGTGATTTGAACACATTAACTTGATTTTTTCTATCATTATTCATGATACTCTTTGCTGCCATTGGAATTTATACATCATAAATGCTTTTATTATTTACTATATAATTTATATAATATAGAATAAACTAACCCATTTTCTTAAGTTTTGAACATCACAAAAAAGAGGAATATTTTTGACCTTTTAACATGTCAAAACCTTAGAGAAAATGGAGAATTTAGAATGTATGTATGATTGTGATCTTGTAAGACCATGAGAGAGTTAATTAGCAAAGGACTCCAAATAGAGACTCAAGACTTCAAGGAAAAGAGCTACAATGATGTAATGAACACTAAAGTGGAAAAGATGAGAAAGTGAATGAAAACAAAGTATACAAGCTAAATGAAGATGTTTCAAAGATTGTCAAGATGTCAAAATGACCAAGGAATGCTCCAAATGTCAAAGTGTCAAACATAGAGTAGACGTCTATGAAAAACAAGAGACATCAATCCTTAAAAATAGATGTCTATAGGTAGACATTTTGCTATAGATGTCTACATTTCAAGGTAGATGTCTCTCCTGCATTGAGGGTGGTTGCAATATGATGTCTCAACCTTGAAGTAGATGTCTAAAATAGCTATTTGATAGCCATTGCATGAATTTTGAGGAGTTTTTGAATACTTAAAGAATATAAAACTAAATGAAATTCTTGGGAATTATGTAAGTACTATTCATTATCAAATTCATCCAAGGCTACTCAAAGAAAATTTATCTCTGTTCTTCATTGTATTATCATTTGTTTGTATTGGTTTTATTGAGCCTCATTCCAAGGACTCTATAAATTAAGTTACACTTTTTCCTTGATCTTTTCTTTCTTTCTTTTGTAGTCCTATGGGGTTGATGTGCTTTTTTCAAGAAGGCACATTTATTAAGATTGTTAGGACCTTGGAAGGCTAAGTGGTTTTGCAGTGACAAAACACTTTTGTGTGGAGCTCATACTTGTAATGGTTGTGGGATCCTTTAAGCTACATTTTGAGCTTGTTGGGACCTTGTGGAGTTGAGTGATTTTGTAGTGACAAAACACTCTAGAGCAAAGCTCAAATCTTGTAAATGTTGTGGAGGTATGCAAGGAATATACCGTTTGAGTGTGGACTACCCAAGTTAGGAAACCATGTAAAAATTATGTTTGATTTTGGTGGTTGTAACAATTTAAATTAGGAAATTTATTCAACCCCACTTCTAAGTTCTTGATCCACAACACATGTAACACATCTTCAAGGACTCATGATCTACACAACCTACAAATTCACTCTTCTAGGGGAAGTTGAATATATCTTTCACTTTCAATTATAAGATGATGAAAACTTAAATGATGGCTACTGATAGTATTTTGATACTTGATTGGAATAGTAGTTGAGAGATAGTAATATTCTATATCTAGTTTATTAGATCTAATGTGGTATAAATAAAATTATCTCTTACCTTTTACACTATACCATATTTGCATTAAAATATTCTACTAGACTAATTGGTGAATATACTTAACATTTTATTGAATGTCCTCCCAAGAGATATTCCATTTTCTCAACCATTGCATTCCATGAAAATATCAAACATGATCTTGTGACTCCTCAAGGATTACTTTAGAGAGTTTTTCTAACCTTAAGATATGTAAGCTATGAGTGTATGTAATGATTTGGCATGGGGCTTCTATTTCTAAATTTAATGATAGTAAAATTTGATGCTTGAAACCAAGGATCTCTATATGAAATAGTTTCACCTCAAGATTCACAAGTCTCAAAAAGGATTTGGGGTATCTTAGATGGTCTTGTCAATCACATAGGAACTTAATAGTCTATTACCAAGTGAGAATGAGAAAAAATGGATGATTACATGTAAATAATAGACCCAACACTAGAACTGCAAGCAAATTAAGAAATAATGTAGAATAAATAACAAAAAATATGGTCGAACTCTACAAAACATGTATTAATATGATAAAAATGAAGGTTTAGAAGGTGCAGATCTTGAAGGTTTGGAGGGTTTCAAAGTACAAAGATATAAATATTTCATAAATTCCTATGAAATATTTATAAAAAATTCTTCTAGTTTGTTAGATTTTCTTCCAGATAAAAACTACAACAGGTTCTCAATGCTTGTGATGATTAGCATTGGGAGGAAGGCTACAGGTTGTTGGATTTCTAGCTACTCAAAAGATTCAAATTTTTTGAAAGTCTCCAAAGGTCCAAAATTCTTTAAAATTAGTGTTAATTTTTGTTTAAATAGGTCATAATTTTTTGTTTCTATGTTGACTTTGTTTCAGCAATTTCTTAGCAGCAAACATAATGTTTTTGAAAATTTACACTCACCAGAAATTTGCAATGGTTTTTATTGTAGTGCTAGGATTGATAGTGTTTTTGATAATGTGAGCTTAATTGAACTAGTCTAACATAATTCATAGCATTTTTTATATTTTAGGATATGAAATACACTTCACATATTAAGAATTCTTTAGGATTTCGAAAAAATAGGATTACATGATTGATTTTCTGAAGGGAAATCAAGATATTTCTCTTGCTATCGAATTTGGTCAAAATGACATTGGGAATGACAAAGAGGAGCTTAAGTTTTTTCCTTTGGGTATAATGTTTTCCTTGTTCATGGTTAAATTTTATTTAAGGGGATTCATTGGTTCTCTTTGTTGACATTCTGAGGATTGACTCGAAGGACATCAACAAAGAATGTGAAACACCACTACAAGTTCATCACTAATGCTTCTCTCACCATACTTGATTTTGTAGCAATTGAATCATACCAAGGAGTACTCATGATGGTGAAGTAAAGTTAAAATGGAATAATGATAATTTGAGGGAGTACTCACAATTGGGTACATTGGTTGTTTGGAAGTGGTCATATAGGCTAACGAAGAAGTCCAAATATGTTGACATCATGGTTATAGCATAGTGATGTGTTCATTTGTTGATGAGGGCTTCACACTTCGTGCTTGTTATACTAGTTACATGTGGTAAGATTTGAAACTAGTGCTTTGGTATTAGCTACTTTGGCCACTTGGCTCATTTTTTGAGTCATTTGTTTACTTTGCTTTAGGCTACTTTAGTATTTTGGCTTTCTTGGCTTCTTCTCCTTCTTCTTCTTTTTCTTTGTGGGAGTGAAACCTTCTTTGGGTTTCATAGTGAAGGCCAAATTTTTGTTGTCTCACAGAATGAAGCATTTAAAGATTTAATGGACTAATTGATTGAACATGTAATGTGGATGTCACATGGCCATGATACATGAATGTCAAACATAGGTTTTCATCATTAGCACGGAAAGGCTAAAACTAGTATATGGCTATTGGCTATGAAAGGGTAGTGGAAATGATATGAGACAAGCACTATTAGCATGGTAAAACAACCTAGTCAAATCTCATATGGTGAGATCCTGTGGTAATGCACTACTACGATGAGTCACACTTCTACGATGACTCCAAGCTCATTGCGCAAACACAACTTAGAGAGAACACGAAAATAGATCAAAGAAATAGGGAAGTATAAGAGATAACATGAGATAACAAGTAAAAATTGGCTAGCATGAAACATAATCAATGGAGCCTCAAAACATTATAGTTTGGTTTGTAGATTTTTACAAAATTTTTAGTGTTTGTAAACCAAAGAGATAGAATGTAATGCATGCTCACTTTTTACAAGTGACAAATTCCACCAGTGCCATTTACTCATTTAAATCTATAAAAAAGGCAAACAAATAATAATAGAAAACAAGTCAATGTTAGCTATAATACAGTTTAAGATAGGAATGGTTGACCAAGTTGGTCAATTCATTCCCATGTAGATCTACAATCTTGATGGCTTCATCGAGATCCTACACAATAAAGAGAATACATTAAATGATGTTTGCATGGTATGTTTGTCAAACAAGGCTAAAATAAGGCAAAATAATATGATAAATAATGTTCTATCTAGGTCATCATATGGCTAAAATAGGCAATGATTCAATAAAAATGCCATATATGCATAAAATAATAATATTTTAATGTCAAAAGAGTCCTAATGACTAAGTATTTCATAGGGTTAGCATTTTTGGATAGGTATGATAACATATAGGTAGTGGATTCTAGCTTGGTAGTGTTTTTGGGTGTCCTAGTAGTGTGTGAGAAGCGTATTCTAGGCTCATTAGTACTTTTGCTCAATTATGCTACCATTTTCATTGGTGTAGCTTGTTTTACCTATAGCATTTTTTGGTGGGATCCATCCTTAGCATTTTTGGAGCATAATAGTAGTGTTTTCCATCACTTAGTAGTGTTTTTAAGTAATTTCATTGAGATTTTTGCCACATCAATTTTTTTAAGTTAGATTTGGGATTTCCTAATGTGTTTGATCATACTTTATTTTTTAAGGAATTTCTTAGGAAGGACTAATAGAGCAAAGAAAGGGAAATAGAGATTGTCAATGCTTTTAAGCATTCGAGATAAGGAGAGAAGCAGTGTTTTGGGCATAGAAGCCAAGGAAGGTAGTTTTTTGAGCATTTACTCTAGATTGGTGTAAATATCATCATTTTTGAACATTCAAGAGATAGAGCAGTCAATGTTTTAGTTTCCTAGCTTGGAAAACCTTAGCATTTTTGCTTCCATCTCTCAAGAATCTAGCATTTTGGGATTTTTTATGGCTCTAAGGACTAGTGATTATCTACCTTAAGATTAGCATTTTTGACATTTCTACCATGAAAGACAACATAGTAGAGTTTCAAGCTTAAAATGTAGTGTTTATAAGGGTTTTAGGGTTAATCAAGGTAAATCAGGGTTTTTTCATTGGTTGAAAACAAGCATTTTTCATCATTTAAAGCTTGAATAGATAGCATTTTTGGCTTCTCTACACATGTATAGTAATTTTTTTGGCTCTGGGTTACCTAAGGGTAGTGCATGATGTTTTTCATACCCATATTATTAGTTTTTTAGGTTTTATCTAGCTATTCTATGTTAATTTAAGGTTTTCTCTCTACCAAGTATGGCAAAATTTTTGAGCTTTCTAACTTGGTAAAGAAATTTTTTTTAATTTTGTTTGGGTTTACTAGGGAAAATAAGAACAACATATTTGTTTCCTAGCTTGGGAAACCTCAAGATTTTAAAGGTTACTTAGCTTGAAAGCCAACATTTTTTAGGTATTCTAGCTTTAAAGCTAACATTTTTGAGGTTTTCTTGTGTGAAATCCAACATTTCTAAGCTCTCCTAGCTTGAAAGCTACTATTTTTTAACTTCCTAGGGCCTAAGAAAGGCAATGTGTTTTAGTTTTAGGCCCCAGTAGATCATCATATCTCATTTTAAGCCCTGGTAGGCCAAGGATACATTGTTTTAGCAAGCATGAGATAATGTTAAAAGAGAATACAAGAATAAAATGAATGTTGAAATATGATATAAGGCTACAAAAGTAAAGAAATGATTGTTGATAAAGGAAGGGATAAGATATCGATTATAAATTTTTTTCTTGATCTTCGATAGATCAAGAAGCTTCTTGTGTACAATTCTATTTTTGTCATTCCTCTTGTTCAACATGACAAGTGGTACTTGTTTTGATTTTTTTTCAATGATGTAGAATTAATGTTATTGGCCCTAGCTTTAGTGTCGAGTTCATTACTGATGTCAGAAGTTTCATCTTGAAACTCCACTTCTGATCCTCATTCAATGTCAATATTGTTAACATATGGTAAAAATATGTTATCCCCATGAATCATAATTTTTTCATCCTCATAAAGTAAGTGAACCTCCTAATGTATGGCAGATGAAACTGCCTGTAGCTTTGCTACTCATGGTCTTCCTAAGATTAAGTTAAAGCTAGGTGTCTCTTCAACTACTAAGAATTTGATAGATGTTAGGAATTATTCCCTGGTTACAAAGTCTAAAGAAATAAAACCTCACACTACTATCCTAGATCAACTAAAATATTTTAATGCTAAAGTGGATGATTCTTGGATGTTATTGACCATAAAAAATTGCTCAATAATGGTAAATGGGATTATGTTTATTGTTGTCCCATCATCCACATGACGATGGTAAACTTTGTACTTGACAATGCATATGATAATGAAGAGAGGGACACATAGTACTTCTTCATTTTGGGAGTTAGTCTTAACCTCACTATCATGGAAAGCAAGTATGGTTTGATGCTTATCTTTCCTAATTAGAGGTGGCACAATGATCGAGTAAATGAATTTCTCATTAGTAGGCATATCTTCACTCATGGAAATAGAGGTCAACAGCTTAACTAGTGCTTCTCTATAAGTGGAAAAGATCATGACTAAGTTATATAGGTTTAATGATGTGTTCTTTGGTTTCAAGAAGATCTTGAATTGTTTCATTATTATGAGAAAGTATTTTCTATTAGTGTGTGACATTTTAGATTTGATAGCTTTAACCTCCTCCATCTTGCCTAAGATTCTTAGCTCATGTTTCAATGTGTGCTACTTAGGCCCCTTACTTTTATTTGGCTTGTGGTTCTCTCTTGGTCGACTAGTTGATGCATGTTGAAGAATGGTGTTCATATGTATGGCTACTATCAGTGTTGACTTAGGTGTGCTAACTTGCTTCCAAGCCTTTTGGTCCTAGCTATCTTCAATGGGCTTAGTTAGTGGCTTGATGATAGGTTCTTTTTGTCATTTTTGCGATGACGTTTTGTTGGTCAGTGATGATAGTATTAAGGTATTAGATACAAAAGGTGAGCAATAGTCAAGGGTTATTATAGGGTTGCTTGTGAATGATAAAGGAACCCTAATAACACATGGTTCCTTACCTTTAGAGGGATTGATAATACTTTGTTTGGGTTGTGATGTTGTTTCCACTAAAGATGGAACACATATAACAAAAGGCTACTTGGGAACCAAAGATGATGGTATTTGTATAACAAAAGGCATTCTAGGTTTTAGGTTTTGGGATCGATTTCTAATTAAGGGGACCTTGATGACAAACATTTTCCTAGGAGAGCTAGACCAATTGGATGTTGTCAACAAGGCTATAATGTAAGGGTCATTGCTAGTATTTGGAGGGTTAGATTCATTCAATACTAACTTTGCACAATTGATCATCTTCTCAAGATCATCTTTTAAGTCTAAGCAAAAATCAATATTGTGACTAGTTAGTTGATGATAGTGACAAAATCTATTAAGTTGAAAGTACTTTAGTAGTTGTGGATCATCTTTGGTTATTACCATTATGTTTCTAGCAATCTCACAAAGATGATGAGGCCTCTTACATGCATTCAAGGATAATTGCTTATGTTGGATATGGTTGTTTTTAAGCAACTGTCCAAGAAGTTCAAAAGACTTCACTAGTAATTTTGCATACTTAGATCCATCCTTATGATTAAAGTTAGACATTTGTTGATAGGAAGAATTCAAGGTAGATGGTTAAGATGGAGCAGAAGAAGCATGGAGTTGTGATGTCCTTTATTTATTCATCTTTTGCTATGGTGGTCACAGTTGCTTGTGTTGGCTTAGTTTTATCCCTATCCCTCATGTCTTAATTTTTGTAAGCCTCATAGGATAGATTGTCACTAGCTTCAGTGACCTCCTCTATTTTTTAATATAGAAAATAGCTTGGATCAATTTTCAAGGATCTAAGTAGTAGAGTTTTAATTTGATGAAATTGTTGACAACTTCTTTAAAAATAACTAATAGATGGGTTTCAGAGATGGGCACCAAAATCTTATTGAGTGTTGCATTCCATCTCTAAATAAAATTTTAGACTAGTTCAAGTGGTTCCTACCTTACTTTCATGAGTTGGTCTAGAGTTGTATCTCCTCAGTAATATCTTATATCAATCTAAGATGTTCCCTCTCAAGGACATGGTGAAAATCCATAATACCATATGAGGCCATGCTTGTACTAGGAGGCACTCAAAATGGAACATGATGAGATGTGCATTATGATCTCCATCACCATTGTATTTGGTGAAGTTTTGGATAGGCATGCCTATAGTTAATATTATTTGGGGAATAACAGGATTGATAGGATCATCTTGCTAAAAGTTCATGACCTTTATAGTTTGAGTTGTATTGGTTTAGAGATTTTGCAACTTCTCAATAAGGTTCTAGATCATCTAGAAGGCTTGATCTAGGCCTTGTGGTGCTTCTAAGGGTTTCTTTGGTAGTTGAATTATTGGCAGTTGTGAAACAGGAAATGGTATTGACAAGAGGAATCATGTGGTTACTATTGTAGAAGGGTTAAACATGGAAAATAACATTTGCACTAGCAATTGGAGAATAAAGGGAATATTGGTGACAAATGAGTTGCATGAAATGTCTAGAATTTGAGGTTCTAAAGAGGAACTAGCTGAAACTATAAAGGGTTGAGACATGGAGGAAACTACTAGTAGAGGTTGGAACATTATAGCAAAAGATGTTGAGGTAAACATGGAAGTGAACAATGAAGCTAGTTGAGAAACTTGATTCATGAAGGTCATAGGAGATGCCTAGTTTATTACTGAGATAGAATGTAAGGAATTGGTCATGGATACTTTAGGGATGGATTGCTATGAAGGATCTCCTAGATGAGTATCAATCTTGAAATAAGCTCCAAACTCATCTTGGTCCTCTTAATCTTGTTCTAAACTACCTTTCTTACTTGATTTTATGTCATCATCTACATCTACTAATTGCACTAACAAGTGTACATAAAATTTTGACAATTCAATATGATCATAAGGGGAAGGAATTTATTATTTTCCATTCCTATGGATCAACTTGTATTGGTTCTTTTAAATCTAACTCCTCGCATGGAATGTGTAAACTAGCTTGGATTTTTGCATAGATGAAATGGTAGTATTCTTTGTTAATGTTTGTGTGTACTAGGTTACATCCTAGATGCCTAAGGGACTACCTACACTCCACTATGATCGGGTCCTTAGGGTCATAGATACAAGTAGATTTTTGGTTGGAGGCCATATCAACAATGTTATGTGGTAGAACCGAGGTATTGAACAAATGTAGTATGTGCTTTAATAATGTAAAAGAGGAAATAACTATAGCATAAATGTAAATTTACAACATGTAGCATAAATGAAAATGAAAATGAAAATGAAAATAAGATTGTAGCATAAATGTAAATGAGAAATTGTATGTAGCATAAATACTACAACAACATAAATGACAAATGAAGTGTAGTGTAAACACTACAATAGTGTAAATGAGAAATAAAGTGTATCATAAACACTAAAATGTGAATAAGATGCAATGTAAATGTAATTGGTAGCATAAATAAAAAAACTTTGTAAAAATGTAAGTGTAGAAATAGGAAAAGTACAACAAAATACAAATAAAAAAAATAATTTTTGTAAATGTAAAGGGGTAAACTAGCTCTAGCATTTTTGAGGCAATGTTGGGATTTAAGAGAAAATAAGAGCATATTTTTAGGATTCAAGAAGCTTAAGATTAGTGTATTTGTAGGATTTTCACTACACGAGAGACACTTATGACTAAGAAAAAAATGCTAGTGCAGGAAGACAAGAAGCAAAAACACTGAGGCTCAAAAACCCTAGTACCAAGAATCACTCAAAAACAACTCCTATATGATGTATGCACTGATGTAAAACTAGTTGAAATAAACAAAAAATGGTTATGGTTGGATATAAGTAAAGAAAGTAGGTGGAGACCATCCTTCTAGTTCCAAAAAACTATAATGATAGAAAAAATCAGTGTTGGAAACCTAAGATATTTATGTGAAATAGTTTTACCTCAAGATCTATGAGTCTCAAAAAGGATCTGAGGTGTCCTAGATGGTCTTGTTGATCACCTTAGAACTCAATATTTTGTTACCAGGTAAGAATAGGTAAAAAATGAGCAATTATGTGTAAATATTATATCTAACGTTGGATCTACAAGCAAATCAAGAAATAATGTAGAAAAAATAACAAAAAAGATGGCCAAACACTTAAAACCTGTATTAATATGATAAAAATGAAGGTATAGAAGGTATAAATCTTGAAGCTTTGGAAACTTTCAAAGTACATAGATATAAATAACTCACAAATTTCTATGAAATCTCTATTGAAAATGCTTCTAGCTTACTAGATCTACTTCCAGGTGAAAACTGAAATAGGTTCTTGATGCTCATGATGATTAGTGCTAGGGGGAAGGCTACGGGCTCTTAGATCTCTAGCTATTCAAAAGATTTGAATTTTTAGAGAGCCTCCAAAGATCCAAGAGTCCTTAAAATTGGCATTAATTCTTGTTTAAATAGGCCATAATTGGTCATTTCTATGTTGACTTGGCTTCAACAAGTTTCCTGGAAGAATACACAATGTTTTTGACAATTTACATTGACCAGAAATTATAGTGTTTTTAACCACAATGATATGACTGATAGCATTTTTGATAATGTGAGTTCAATTATGCTCATATAACATAATTCATAGCATTTTTCATGTTTCTAGCTGTGAAATACACTTCACATAATAAAAATGCTATGGGATTTCCATAAAATAGGGCTACAAGATTGATTTTCTAAAGGGAAATTGAGATTATTTCTCTTGCTCTCAAATCTATTTAGAATTACATTGGGAATTACAAAGAGGTTTTTAATTTTTCCCCTTTGATTACAAGGTTTTCCCTATTCATGGTCAAATTTTCTTTGAGGTATTTCACTAAAGGTAATAGATCACATTAACATAATAACATTGGGTAAGGTGTTTGTATCTTCACCTTTAACTCATCAAGATTTTTATTTTTTTATTTTTTTTATTTTGCATCAATTGAATATCTTTTCAAAGTTTAGCATTGAGTCTAGGTTCCCAAAAAACACATTCATACAATATAGGAGGATAGATGATAGTCTAAAATATTTATTTTCTAACCTTCTAGACCTAGGGTCCTAAATCCTTAAACTTATTTTTGAAAGCATATAGAGCCTTGAAACCTCACGCTTTTTTTTCTTTGATGCACTTCCCCTTCATGTAATTATTTGTATAAATGAATTTTAGATATTTAAATTAATATATTAGTTGTAGATTGGTACCTCTAAAATGAAGTTTATAATAAGTACTTCTTGTACTTTGGACCATCAATTTGGTTTTATCTATCTTAGAATACTGTAGGACAAATATCTTTAGAAGAAAATGATAAATCTCTCATCAATCTTTGTATGAGCTATTTTAGCTACCAGTTCTAGTTCTAGGAAATTATATAGAAGATGTATTTAAGTTATATGAATATTAGACATATCTATTATACTTAAGATTTATTACTATTTATGTATTTTGCATAAGTTCACTTATTTGAAAAATGCTATGGGTGTATAAAAATGAAATAAAATATTAGGATTAGTATCAATATAACCATTACAAAAATTTGATATAATTTGAGCAAGGTATTAAATTTCAAAAATAATATTAATAATAAGCAAAAGAATTCAGAGTACATCATACGTTTAACACTAAGTAGCAAATGAAAAAAAAACATGGAAAGTAAAAAGTTTTAGGGATGTCTACTCAGATCTATGAGCCACATTAAAGTAGTTGAAGGTGCAAGTGTTCCAAACATTTCAAATCTATCTTAAGAACCAAAATTAAAATAATGATAATTAAAATGAAGACAGTCAAGGTCAAGGAAGCTCATAAGGCAATTGTAGACTAATTGGCAACTCTAGAAGACTAAATTTATAACACCTCCAAATTTAGAATAACTCCTTTAATTACAATAAAAAGAAAGAGATTAGAAGGTATATGATTATAGGAAAATCAAAATTAACCATAATATAAGATGGATCCAAGTATTACAACATCATAGGAAATTTCAACAATTAGATTCTTGAGTCTTCAGCCATCATGTTACACTAGTTATGTTTCTCTCCTACCTTTAGCACTTGTACTAGCTTCATTTGCATGTAGCATTATGTAAGGAGAGTTAGTGCTCTTCAAGTAGTCAGATCCATCTTGTTTTTCTCTTCAAGGCATGACTAGAGTGGGCCACCATAACTATAATCAAACTCTTAGATTGTATTATTAAATTAACTAACAAAGAATAGACTTACTGCATAAGACTCCTAGGTATCCAGTCCAATGTTAAGTTGATCATAGGTTGACTACACAATAATGAAATCTTAGCTTTTACTAATAAGACTTCCAAAGGCTCCTATTCAAGCTTGTGCTATAATAGATAATAGAAAATGGCCTAGCCCACCTACAACCTCCTCATCATCAAACAACCTAAAACATCCTCATCATTCTTTGGTCTCCAATCATAGTTTCTGGTGATTGTGCTACCAAGTAACCTTAATAGGTTTGCAATAGTCATCTAGCCTAAGAAGGAAGATCTTGAAACTCGGATTGCATGATAGGAGCCCTTACAATCACCTCTACTACTCATTCTTAGCTAACGTCAAACATCCTAAACCATCCTCATCATATGTTGATCTCCAATGTAAATATCTAGTAATTGTGTTACCAAGTAATCTTGATAGGTTTGTAGTAGTCTTGTGTCCTATGCAGGAAGTTCATGAAACCTATATTGTATGATAGGAGCCACCACAATCATCTATGTTTCTCCTTTTTAGCTAAGTAACCCATTGACTACAATCCTGACCTAATTCCACTTTCCTCCCAAACTAACTAGGTTTGAGTCTCATCTAGGATTGAAAGCTCCTTAGGAATCACAAGAATTACATGTGAACACTAGCTCCAAGGTACATAATTCAGCCTCATCCTTGTCCCATATCACATTGAGACTAATCGTTGCTAATCTACTACTCGACCTCATATGTTTCCCATACCATGTCAAGACTATCTATTACTATTAAAGTGATAGCACTTGCATCCTCTGCAATTTCTACCATATTTAAATTAGCCACTATCCTCTATGATTTAATAGCTAATGTAATTATAGTAATCATAAGACTCAAAAAAAGCATAAAAAGGGTACATTATCATTAGACCTTAGAAATAATTTCAAATAAAGAACAAATCTACTACCTTCTTGAATTGACAAGATATTCCCTATTAATGAACAAGCCTCCTAAGATCTTAAGCATAAAGCACCAACAAGCTTAAGATAGAAGAAGACTTGAATGAATGATTATGGCTAAGAGAGGAATCCATAACCTCCTTATAAAGGCTAAATCACAAATTCTCATACATGATTTCCAAAAGGTTTTGACTTAAAACTCATTTACTAGCCTATACTATGTGATAAATTCAATATAAAGATAAACATTATCTTTAGAAAGGCCCACATTCGGTCATCTAGTTCTTATTCAAAGACAACAAGCTTAGCATCATAAGATAATAATTAAAATATAAATAAATATTAAAAATATAAAATCTCATATTAACCATAAATACAAGGAGGTGAGACTTATTGACTAAAATTCACATTAGTATGATCTCAAGTCAAATTAATCAAGAATCCTCATGCATGGTTAAACTATTAATGAATTCTCATGTCAATAAAGATAATGATCATGCATGTATAATGTCTCATGTCAAACATCATCATAAAGGAGTGAGACTCATTAAAATAAAATCAAATTATAGCTATACTAATTATTAGGACTCATGACTATTGGCAATCATTTAGGATCAAACCACCAATGTTGTGCCTTCGGTCTCATCACTGGGATCACAAGAAACAAAGGTGTTCCTTCAAACAGGGTTTAGGTGCTTGTTGGTATCTGGAAACACTAAGGTCCAGATATCTCTAAATAGACTTAGTGGTTATGAAATGAACTAAACGTAAATATGTGTTTGTTTTTGTGAATGTTGAAATGGTTAGGTTATGTGTGAAACTATAATTGGCTATTATAACAAAAATTTAGCTAACCATGTCAAAAATTATGAGTCATTAAAGATTCCTATTTTGTCAAGTCACTTAATCTATATAGTTCCTATAGTACATTGCTTGAAACAAATAAAATTTCACAAAAAATGCTTAAGCACAATTCTACCAAAATCTACTCCTAATTTCCCCTAGAGAGAAAGTTTGACAAGAAAACTAGAAATAAAGTGAGATTCAATGGATTTAGAAACAGAAAGGAAAAGAAAAGTAGATTTGTGTGAAATATCAAACATTTAAGTGAGATAAATCAACATGAAACAATTTTCAATAAATCTATTCCAGTTCAATCTAATGCTACAAATTGTTTAAGCCCTCTAAGCTTAATAAGAAATTTTGTAAAAGACAATCTTATTAAGTTACCACAAATGCTTTGTAAACAATAAAGTACAAGATTTTGTTTTGGCTAGTTAATAGTTGTTTAGAATTGCAAAAAACAAAGCTTTTAGAAAAATTTGATAATTTCAAGATTGAATTATCAAGGCAATAAACTTTAAAACAAATGAAGCTATTTCAGTCATCTCAAAGTATCAAATATTTTATAGATCCTCTAGACTCAAATAGGAAATTTCACAAAGATGTTACTATTAAATTGTTCAAGATGATTTTCAACAACATAAGCTCTTTTATGGAAACCCTAATAGAAGTCTTAATATTGCACAATGACAAAGCTATAAGAGTGATTAAAAAAAATCCCAAAATTAGATACCAAGCATTATACTATCTAAACTATGAGCTAAGCAACTAAAACAAAATAAGAAGAAAAGAACTCGAAGGATTAAAACAAAGCAAATAAAGTGATGCCTTTAGCAAGCCATGATTTATAAGAAATCTCCAATAATTCTTCTCAAAAAAAATTTCCTTCTTTGCATGTCTTCCATTAGCCCTTTTTATAGTGGCTTTGGGGTAGCTACAACCATCGTAAAAGGTTAAGGTAAGCTTCAAATATCTTAGGGTATTAAATCCTATCCATCATGAGAAATTGTAACTTCTATAGGAAGTCATGAGAAATTTGAGCAAAAGTTAACAAGTGTCCTCCTTAATAATCTCCTTTCTCCCCTTTAAACATAGTCTTTCCTCTATTTTTAAATATATATAGAGATTATCTTTAAAACTTATGTTGTAATCTCTTGCCTGCAATAATAATAATATGTATTTTTTCTTCTTTTTTCTCTATTTTTATTATTATTATGCTCCAACCAAGAGCATTGTTTAATAAAATTTAAATTTTAAGATGAAATGTGATTATCTCCAATCCATTGTGAAAAGGTAGGAGGAAGGGTTTACTATTTGCTACATATTACAAGGAGGAGGGTTCATCATCTACCATGTTGCACCTCTCCATCATCATAGGTGTCACTCTAGTTGAGGAAGAGTGATGATGATGATGATGATGATGATGTAGTGACAAAGGCTTTGGGATTAATCATTATTGTGGCGAATTGTGGATGAGATGTGGTTATAGGGTTGCTTATTCTAATCTCATTGCAGTTTCTGCAAGGTCTTACTACCCATCCACATTAGTGCTACTACCATATTTTTTGTTGTTTTGATTGAAGGGCAAAGCAACATGTAGAAATAATTGGTGCCCTTCCTCCTAATGCTAATCATAACCTTTGTCAGCACAAACACCTCCATTAACAACTGTATTAGTTGCATGGTGAGAGATGAGGGTTTGTCATTTTTTGTGTTGTGTCCTTTAGTACCACATTGTTGTTGCCTTGTTTGTTGCTAGAATCTCCTTGAATGTAGGCAGAAATGGGTGACTCATCCTTGAAAACTTTAAATTCAATGCCAATGGCACCTGTCAAATACATCGAAGGAGAGATGAACAAGCTACTCAACCTTGCCATGGATCCAATGTTAAGGTAAATTAAGCTAAAACTGAGGATTTCATAGGTTTCTTACAAATTGAAATCCCATTGGATGGGAATAAGTTATTTCAAGATCTAAGGCCTTAATCATGGCTACTTCTTGTTTGCATCCTAAAAACTTCATACAACTATCACAAAGTTCTAGGTTCAGTTGTGCCTGTGCTTCTCCTTCTTGGCTCTACCTATGCAAATCCATGGATGATTGCCACCCAAAGCTAAATATCTGCTCTATTTTTATGAGTTTGATTTTTCCTATTTTTAGCCCTTTGTTGTTGTGACAAATTCCCCAATTGTAATGGAAAATTCATGATTGATATTTTTTCTTTTGCCATTGAATACAGGATCAGTAAATATAGGTGCTTCAAATTTCCAAATTGTCCTAGAATGTAGCAACTAATATGATTTTCTACAATGTACTATAAAAAAAGCTTTGACAAATTTTCCAATTACCAAGGTGAACTATCCATCTAGAATTTTCCAATTTAATGGGTTATTACAAAAACATAATTTTGTAGCTATGTTAGGCCAGCAATCTCTATGGAAATGATTCCATTCAAATTATTGTTCAAAATTATTTTATCATTCATTTTCCTTCAACAATCATTGATATTCTAATCAAACTTCCCACTATTACTAATAAAAAGTTAGATTGGAAAATTTGAATCAATCATTCAAATATTTTATAAAGGCTACTCCATCAAATGGTCCAATGTGACAACATAAATTACCCTCCCATCTTAAATTTCTTAAATAATTAGGATATTTAAGATCATTTTTACAAAAACCACAAATATTTTTTGAGGAAAATTTCCATCAAACTTAAGATTTGATGGTATAAAAACCTCACCCCTATAAAACTAAGAAACTGTACAAACATAGTCCTATACAAACTATTCTGTATATGGGAAGGGAATAGTTAAGGTAACTCCTTTAGGAATCCTCATGTTTCTAACCCTTTCATATTCTATTTTTGTTATGATGAAAGCTCTTCTTCTTTCTTCTTACCTTGTTGAAGCTTCAACTTGGTCCACTTTACCATTTTTTTCAACAATCATCTATGTCTCTTTCTCATCAAACTATTTCACTACTGATTTTTGAGGTTCTTCATACCTAGTTACTTCTGTATCTTATGACATGAAAGCCTCTTCCCAAGAAGCATCTTGATTTGACTCTCCTTGGTTTTTAGCTTCATTAGTGCATTGGCGAAATCTGCCCTAAACATTTGAATGGATGGAGTATCTGCTGGTGATAAAACTAAACTCATTCAAAAGCCAAAGTGAGAAAGGAATTTTTCTAGATGCTCTAGAGGTGGTAGCCTTATAATAGGCTCATTACATGCTCTGGGTAGCATCCTATTACATATGGGATAAAATTCCTTCTTGCTACCATCTCTCTTAAGCTCACTTTCTACCTTAACTTAAACACTTCACTTGCCTTTCTTGCTCAAGTGCTGAATTGAAAGATGTTGTGTTTCTAAGCAAACTACAACTCCCACATACTGTTATCTAAGCATCACTCCCACATGTGGTTATCTAAGCATGTGGTTATCTAAGCATCACTCCCACATACTGTAGTTAATACACATCACAAGTAATGATTACTTGAGATAATGTAAATTTAATATGTAAACTAGCACTTTAAATTTAATATTTAAACTAACACTATTACGTATATATATATATTTTATTATATCATATATACATATCTTAATATAGGTACATGATATACACACATATTATGATGAAACATTATTCTTATACAAGTATGCATATAACTATTATTATTATTATTATTATTATTATTATTATTATATATTCTAACTACCATGTATACATAATATTACTAACGTACTTATCATTTTATTATTATATTAGATTATTATATACATGTATATATTATTAATGTGTGTGTGTGTGTATTAAGTTGTGGGTAGTTACCCAAAGTAATGTTTTATATGTAAAACATTATATGGAAGTTGCAATTCTATTCCACTTAATGTGGATATCTTGTATGTGTCTTCCGATAATTGTTTCTTGATGTGAAACAGACCTACCCATTTTGCTAAAAATTTATTAGGTTTCTTCATATTCCATAATAACACTAGATCGCTAGCTTTAAAAGTTATTTTCATGGCCTTTTTATAGAACCATCTTTTAACAAGAGAAGCATTTTTTTAAATAGATTATCCTTAGTGCTATCCATTTCAACTTCCCTTCTAATAAGTAAGGTCATGAAATTTCTATCTTTATCTATTTTTTCACTATACCTTTGTACAAAATTAGAGTCCGAGTCTAAAATTTTATTCGTAACTCTTGTAGGAAAGCCATAAAGTAAATTATAAGCTAATTTCCCAATAGCCTTTTTAAACCTAATACTATCAGTCCATAATGCGAATTGCAAATAATCGATCCAATTCCCTAGATTTCCCTCCATCGATTTTTTGATGTAGGAAATAAGCTTTTTATTTGTAGATTCAACTAAGCCATTCCCTTGAGGATAATAATTAGAAGAAGAAAATAGAATAATAGATTTTTCTAATGCCCATGTTATAAATTCCTTAGATTGAAAAGTAGATCTATTATTATACACCAACACTTCAAGCATACAAAAGCAACTTAGAATTAGATCTTCCAGGAACTTAATCACATTTGATGCTGAACAATTTCTTAGAGACTTTTCTTTTGACCACTTAGTAAAATAATTAGTAGTTGTGAGAATAAACTTATGCCTACATCTTGAAAGAGCAATTGTACTAATAAAATATAAGCCCCATTGCTAAAATGGTCTATCCATAATTACTAGTTTTAAGGGAGCTCTAGTCCTTTTGATTTTTAGTCAATGAATTTGACATTTATAACATTTTTGAATCTTTAAACTAATATCCTAGTACATACTAGGTTAATAAAAATCATAGCGGAGTATATGTTGCATGGTGGACTTAGGATACTCATAAAATAATTTAGAATGATCATAGAATTATTCTAGAATACGATTGATTTGATTATTATGAACACATTCCAACAAAACCCATTTGAAGTCCTTTTTCTATAAGATTTCATCTTTAAGCATAAATTTATTTTCTCTTTTGAAGAAATCTCTCTTTTAACTTGCAGTTAAATTATTTGGAACATTTTGTGTATTAAGGAATTCCAAAATTTCATCATACCAATTTTCTTCATGAGTCTTAAGCACACATACTTTATCTTCTCTAGCCATTAACTTGGCTAATTCTATTCTTTGAATAGTTTTACATATTTCCAATGAAAACCTAAAACCTTGAAGCTTTATAAGCCATTTTCCTCTTTTCAACCCAATTTCATTTTGAGCTAAGAATTGTTTAACTATAGGTTCTATTAACATAATATGAACTAACGAGCTTTCCAAGTAATATTTGAGGTGCTAAAGTGATTTAATGACTACAAATGCTTATTTTTCTAAGTCCAGATAATTTAATTCTAAACCTTTCAATTGATACCCAAAAAATCCAATTTGTTCATCTTGACCTTCATCTCTTTGAGTTAAAATAACAAAAATTGAATCATTTGTAGCAAAAGCATATAACCAGAAATCTTCCTTCAATTTTGGTTTTACCAAGTATGGAGCTTCTTGAAAAGTCTTTGTAATTTCTACTAAAGCTCTTTTTGATTTTGGTGTTTTCTTTACTAGGACATCTTTCTTTAGCATGTACATCAAAGGTTTAGTAATTTCAATGAATTCCAGAATAAATTTCTTGATGAAATTTATCTTTTCAAAGAAAGATATAAGAGAATTTTTATTCATTGAATGCTTAATATTTTGTACTACTTGAATTTGTGCGTTATCTATAGCAATTCTTTCATTACAGATTACATGACAGCAAACTTCCAGACTTAATCCCAAAGATACATTTCATAGGATTTAGTGAAATAGCATATTCATGACACTTGTCAAAAATTTATTGGAGATGACCAATATGATCTTCCTTCCTTTTTGAAAATATGGTGGTATCATCCAAATAAACACAATGAATGCACCTATTAAACCTTTAAAGGCTAAATCCATTGATCTTTGAAAAGTAGCTCCAACATTTGACAATCCAAATGACATTCTTTCATAAGCGAAAGTTCCCCACTTGGTGATAAATGTTGTTTTATATTTGTCATCCTTATCTACCATAATTTGATTATAGCTTGAAAAACCATCTAGGAAAGAATATATTTGGCAACCTGAAACTTTGATAAACATTTCATCAATTCTAGAAAGTCGCTATTTATCTTTTTCAGAGGCTTCATTCAAGTTTCTAAAATCCACACAAAGCCTAATATCGTCATTCTTTTTTCTTACTAGAACAAGGTTAGTAAGCCATGTTGAATATCAGACCAGATACATGATTTGGGCTTGTAATAACTTCTTAATCTTAGCTTCCATGGCTAGTTCAAATGATGGATTGAATTTTATTTATTTTTTTTAATTGGCTTACAATTATTTAGTAAAGCAATTTTNATTTATTTTTTTTAATTGGCTTACAATTATTTAGTAAAGCAATTTTATGTGTCATCACATCTGGTATAAAAGCTTTAAGATCATCATAAGAACAAGCAAAATTTTCTGAATTATTTTTTAGGAGTACTACTAAATTTTTCTTAAAGACTGAATCCTTTTCCTTTGTGACATTTAACATCTTTGGTATCCCAGTAGATCTAAGATTCACTGCTTCATAATCTTCATCATCTAGATTTTGTATATCTTTTTAAGTAACCAAATTTTTACTATACTCATGTTTGTAATCAATCACCTTTTTGGGAATCGAATTTGTCTTAAACCTTTATGCTATTTCAAGTATGATTTGACTTTCAAATTCCTGCTTATTCTTCAAGGACCTAAGCAATTGATCATCATCTTCAAATACTTGTAAATTCTTTATGCTATCTAGTATTAATGGTTGATGTTTATTCTCAATTGCTACCCCTTCATACTTTTCTATCCTTTTCACATCTAATGTTGAAGTTACCTTTGCTAAATCATTAGCTATATAATTACCTTTTCTACTTATATGTTCTATTTTATAGTGATGAAATTGATCTAGCATTGTACAAAAAATTTGTTTATAAGATCACAAGAATGAGCTTTTTACTACACAATTGCCTTTAATCTATTCACAAACTATTCTTGAATCTCATTTTATGGTGATTACCTTGATTCCCTTTTCCAATGTTGTTTTAATTTCAATATTCAAAGTTTCATATTCAACCTTGTTGTTAGTACAAGAGAAAGATAGATGAATTCCCTTTAAAATTTTTTGGAAATCATCTTTTACTAGAACTACTCTAGCTTCTACACCTTTGGAGTTACAAGAAGCATTAAAGTATAGTTCCCACTTGCTCATTTTTTGAGATTTCTATTTTTTGGATTTACGAACTTCTTAAAGTGTACAAATTTTGGTTTCAAAGGCTTTTCTTTCAAAAAATTTGTTTTTTCCATTCCAAGTTACATTTTCCATCATCAAAGGCTCACTATATATGTATGTGTGATTTGGCTCCCCTTTCCAAGGTAGCCACATATGAGAATAATGTGTTGATATGTAACCTGAGAAATTCTTACTCTAACTTCTTCTCAATAAAAGACTATGTGAATCTAGTATATCTACCACTTGGATAGTTACTCTACCTTTTACACAAGGTTCAAAAGTGATTTCTAATAGAACATTGGGTAGTTGACCCACGATTTTCACTCTACTTTTGTCCACTTGAACAATATTTTTATCGGATTGATTAGGAGTCAAACTAAGGTTTTTACATATGGAAAATGGCATAAGAGTAGAGGTAGCTCTAGAATTGACTAAAAAATTATGATGATATTTGTCTTTTAACTTCATTATCAAAATAAAAGGAGGAGCTTCTTTATCAGGAGTACAACCATAGCTAGTTTTTGTTGTCCTATTGATGTTAAATACATAGCTTAACTCTGACTCTCCAACTCTCTTTTTATCTTTAATAAACTTTAAAGCCTTTCTTTGCTAATCTCTTATATGTAACAATGGATATATACTAATGTTGGCCTTGACATGATTGAGATCCCATCTCCATAAAATTTTAGTTTCTTCATCCATTTATTCAAAGTTTAATTTTAAACACTTTGTTCTACTTGATCTTCTTTACTTTTTTTCTCTCTCTCTTCTAGTCGGCTCAAAAAAATTTCTCTTAGTGGATGGATAAAAAATAATGTTTAGAGGCTTGGAAGTAGTTAATCTTTCTTTTGATCACAAATTACATCCATTTTCTTCATTGTTATTACACTCTTCATCTAATGATATATCTTCTTTAGAACTTGATAGAGAAGAGGTATCACTAGATTCATTGTTATAAGATTTGCTTGCATAATGAACACTAGATAGCTCATCATCAAATTCAATATCAAGGATGTTGGACATAGAAACATCACTCCCATATTCATTTTCTATTAACTTAGTTTCTTGATGTTTATGTTTTCTATTTTTATTTTCTTGATTTTAACTTTTATCAAAGTTTTTTCTAGTTTCACTACTTTGTTGGATAAGTCTTTCATTAACTGTCCCTTATTAGATTCTTTGCTTTTTAACTCTTACTTTGTCTTAATAGAAGATGGCCCTGGTAATACTTTAAGCTGAGCAAAATCCTGCATATGAATCATCATATTTTCTTCTCTTTTTCAAGTTGTGATAATTTCTTCATTATTTAGGTTTAACTATTTTTCTAATTGTATAACTTCACTAAAGTAGTCATTCAGTGTTAGCAAGTTTGGAGTTCTCCTTAACTAGATAGACATATAGGGATTCACAGCCTGAAGATATGTGTCTCTAAGCATTTCATCTAATGGTCTATATTGTCTTTGAAAGAGCCCATAAATTCATTGAAACTTAATAACGAAATCTTCAATTGACTCTTTAATTCCTTACTTAGCTTGTACTAGCCCATAGTATAGTTGTTGTTGATCTAATTGATTGTCAAACTGGGCCAAGAAAAGGCTTTTCATATCATCCCAACTTGTGATATTTTTTCTTAGCAAGTTTTAATATCAAATTTAAGCCATATTCTTTAAATTTTTAAAAACAACCTACAAGCTTAGTCTTAATGTTAAATATTTGCATAAGCTAAAGCTAACTCAAATAGGTGAATATACTCTTCAGCTAAGTAAGCTTTTCTAGGAAAAAATGTTTAGGAAAATATTTGTAAACTACCTTAGGAATATCATAGTAATTCTTAAGCCTTAATGGTGTAACTCCTTGCCAAGGATTCATTGGTCGTGGATTTTCCATCTTAATAGAATTCCTTTTGATTGTTGAACTCTCATAATTTTTTGACCTTCTCCTATAGACTAATAAATCAAATATAAGGAGTGATCCTCTTATCCTTTTGGTATTTACTCCACTACTTGTCTTAGAATCAAGAATCTTCTTCTATTCTTCTTCTGATGGATAATTAGCCTTATAATCAGAAAATTCTAAATCTTCTAAAGTACTAGTTTTTTCTTTCATTAACTTAAAATAGTATCTAATTTCCTATGCCCTCCTAGCAACAAAAGAACTATTGGTGTGTTGGGACTATTAGCCTATTTGAATGTAATGAACAGAGGTAACAAATATTTTTACCCTCCTTTTAGCACCAAAAAGAATTGTTAGCGACCATTTGGGACTAGACCGATCAATGTTGTGCCTTCAGTCATGTGATTAGGGTCACAGGAAATGAAGGTATTCCTTCAAACATGGTTTAGGTGCTTGCTAGTCTCTAGCAACACCAAGGCTCAGATGCCTCCAAATAGACTCAGTGGTTATGAAACAAACTAAAAATGAATATGTGTTTGCTATTGTGAATGTTAAAATGGTTAGGTTGTATATGAAATTGTAATTGGCTATTATAATAGAAATTTCACTAACCTTGTTAAATACTATGAGTTATTAAAGATTCCTATTTTGTCAAGTCCCTTAGTCTATATAGTTCCTATAGTATGTTGCTTAAAATAAATAAAATTTCACAAAAATTCTTAAGCACAATTCTACCAAAATCTACTCCTAATTTCCCCCAAAGAGAAAGTTCCACAAGAAAATTAGAAATAGAGTGAGATTTAATGGACTTAGAAAGAGAAAGTAAAAGAAAAGTAGATTTGTGTGAAATATCAAATATTTAAGTGAGATAAATTAACATGAGGAAACACTTTTGATGAATTGTAGATGGCTGCATTGATTGGGCCCTATTGACTAGGCCCCATTGACTAGGCCTCATTGACTAGGCCTCGTTGACACATGAGTTGATGCGTTGATGTGGCCCCATCAACATAATATTTTTTTCACCTATAAATACATGCTCACCCATCATATTTATGGAAATATTTATCATAGTATAGCAAAGATCTTACAGTTTTTCTTCCCCAAAGTTACAATTTTTTCCCAAGTGCCCACAGTAGGAGTCATTGAGTGTACAGATCTTTATTCAAGCATTGTTGTACCTAAGCAGGACAGTGTGTGCGGCAATAAAAATAAGCTTTTTGATGAACTTGATAGCACTTTGGCTATATTAAATATTTTCTCATGCATTCAATGTTTTTAGCAATTATATTTAATGCCTTTAAGTAATTAAGCTAAATTAAGCTAGATTAAGTAGTGATTAATTAATTACATAAGTACAACTACTTCAAGAATGCACATGATGCTTGGTAATCCTAGTAACTCTTAACATTTGGTAACCTAGCAATGTTATACATGTTCAGGATGTGTATGAAAAGTGAGAATGGATGCTTATGTTAGGATTAGTTAGGTGTAGCTAGTTAGAATAAATTAGTAATTAAATTACTTCATTCCTTTCATCCTTTATTTTAAGCACTAGAAACATAAAACATTAAAATAATAAAAATAATATGCTTTGATTACACTTAACCATATCTCTTCATATCACAAGTGTAATTGAAAAGACAACGAATGACTGTTAGGGTAGGTTCACTTCCTAAAGGCTACTAGAAGACATAGAGTCCACGGAATTTGATTAGATCACACATGAACACTTACTAATTCTTATGGTTGAGTGTAAGGGTATTCACCCCTAATCATTGGCACTGTTTCTAGGGACTCTTTTTGTTTGAAACGTGCATTATCTAGGCATAGTGAAAATCATTAACATCATTGGATGAACCTTAAGGTCAAAAATCATTATAAAAATAAATATAATAATTTAAGCACATTGATATCTTATTCTAATTGCAAAATTTCTACTTCTCACAAGCATGATGATACTAAACCACCAGTGCCTCAAGAATGCAAGGTGGTATATACTCATCTAGATGAGTATGTGCCTGACTTCACCTTCATCCTACATCAAGATAAACAACTATGATGGTGAGATATGGAGGACAACATTGTAATGCCTTCTGATTGATCTGTGCCTGGGATGCTACTCCAAACTCTTAGGAGGTTAGGCATCTAGGATCTTTAAGAAGAGTACATTGTGCATGACCATAACTACCAAGACTATTATCCCACTAAAACACAACACAAGAGAAATTAACACCAAGGGAAGCACCATGAGGGTGTGAAGGGGAAACAATTCACTAATCCCTTGTTCTTGCTTAACCAAAATGACAATGAGGATCCTCCCTTTGGGGGTTCTCAACATATAGATTCTCCACCCCTTGATATTGGTGATGGGGGCTTGAACTTGAATTTGTAGTCCACTATTAACAATCTAGGTTTAGGCAAAAGTGGGAGTCAAAGCAAGGGCTCAAGCAAGCATTAAGATGACAAGAAAGCTAATGAACATGGCCATGACAAGCATATAGGAGGTGGTAGACACCATGGTGGTGATAATCCTCCTCCATCTTCACCATTTTCATCTGCATCTTCTTCTTCCTCTTCTAGTTTTGATAGACACTACAAAAAGGGCAATTGTGATGAAGGTGAATGATGGGACAATGATAATCACCAAGCTTTCCATGAATGAATGGGTATCATAGGATGTCATAGGCATCATGGAAATAATGATGATGATGAGCCTTTGCTAGCAACTCGAAGCATGTTGAATATTGCAAAGGTAGTAAAAATTTCAACTAGGCATGTGAAAGATAGTCAAATCAAGTAACTAGTCACAAAGAAGGTTGAAATTAAAGTCAAAATAGGTTGTTCAAAATAAAGTTGAGAAAATTTTTTAGGTTGGGTTTATTTATCTAGTGGTAAATAGTAAGTGGGTAAGCTTGCTTGTTATTGTTTCTAAGAAAGAAGGGCAATGGTGAATCTATATAGATTTCAAGCTATTGAACATGGCCACTTTCAAAAACCATTTTCCATTGCCATTTGTGGACCAAGTATTGGATACTATTACAAGGCATAGCTATTATAGTTTTCTGGATTGATATAGTGGTTATAATCAGATCCAAATTACTCTAGAAGTCTAGGCCAAAAGATATTCTTTGGCCTATGTAATGCTTTTGCAGCCTTCCAACATGTAGTCCTTAGTATCTTTCAACACCAAATTGGAAGTGGTATGGAAGTCTTCATGGATGACCTTTTTACCTATAGTGCTAATTTTAAATAAGCCTTGGATCATCTTGAGCAAGTACTAAAATGATATATGAAAACAAACCTACAACTCAACTAGAAGAAGATCCATTTGATGATCTAGGAGGACATTGTCCTAGGACACTAAATTTTAGAAAAAGATATTGAGGTGAATCTTGAAAAGATAAGGATCATCAAAAAAATCACCAAATAGCCTCAAATGGTTAAGGATGTGAGGTGATTTCTTGGACATACCAGTTGCTATAGCATTTCATTAAAAACTTCTCAAAAATTGCCAAGCCTCTTGTTAAGCTTACTGAGAAGGATGCAATATTTGAATGGATCAAGGAGAATAAACAAGCATTCTTGCATTTGAAGTAGAAATTTGTAGAAACATCAATTCTACATGCACCTGATTAGTTCAATCCTTTTCATATCATGATAGATGTATCCAATTATGCATTATGAGCGATGCTTACATAAATGGGTAATTAAAAATGTCTATACCATATCCATTATGTAAACAAAATCATTATGGGTACACAACTTAATTATACCACTACAAAAAAGGAACTCATGATAGTGATGTATACTATCAAGAAATTCAGGCACTATGTACTTGGATACCCCATTTCTATGCACACTTATTCATAGTGAAATTTGTTTCCTTATGAACAAGCTAATAATGAGCCCCCATGTTATATGATAGTTGGTAATCCTATAGGAGTTTGATCTAACAATGGTGGATAGAAAGGAAACTAAGAACATGATTGTTAATCATTTATTTTGGTTAAGATGTGATAACAAGGATGATAAAGAGTTTTTATTTGACTAGTTTCGAAATGAGCTTCTGTATGCTCTAACAATCAAAGTTCAAGAATCAAGAATTATAAACTAGTATGATGAATTCCTCTTCTATCTATTCACATATGAGGCCCTTGTAGAATGGGATCATAGGAAGAAGTAGTAATTACTCCACTAAGTCAAACATTATCTTAAGATAGAGTACAATTTCTATAAAATCTGCACTGATGGCCTAGTAAAATGGTACATATCTAATATAAATCAAGAGTCCTCTAGGATGCTCACAACGGTCCTTGTGGGGTCCATTATGCAAGAAGAACAATGATTATAAAAATCATAATGGTAGATTATATCTAGCCTATGATCTTCAAGAATGTCCACCATTTCATCCATTTATGCAAGCGAGATCAATAAGATGGAGGGATGACAACCAAAAAGGAAGGGTCCCAATAGTGGATCTAACCACTAGAGCCTTTTTACCTTTGGAGAATTGATTTCACTGGATCCATCACTCCCATGTCCAAGGGGAAGTTTTACATTATTATTTTTGTTGGCTATTGTACTAAATGGGTTGAACTGCAACTATTACTTACTATACTTTTTCTACTATACCTCGATTCTTTTAACAATAGGTGGTAAATAGGTTTGGTGTGCCTCAAATGCTAATTTTTGACAATGGAACCCATTTTACAAGTTCTACCTTTTGAAGGTTAATGTAATGCTTGAGGGTATAACATAAACTTATAACACCCCATCAACCTTAAGACAATGGTTAAACTAAGGTAACTAATAGGGAGATCACAAGAATCATAATAAAGACCATTAGTAGATATAAAAAAGATTGGAGCACCAAACTCAAAAATGCCCTATGGGCCTACCACTCAACATGAAAACCTCTTATAGGCTACTCTTTTTATGAGTTGAAAAAGTTACCTAAACTTCTAATTCAAACTAAATTTTGTACATGCATAACTACATGTGACGTTGATCTAAACATCAACCTAGCACAAAAATAAAGATTGAGGATTCTTAATATAATAGATGAAGATCAAAGAGTAGTCCTTATGATGAATGAAGTACATAAGATGTACAATAAACAATGACATGATGCCTAAATACAAAGAATTGAATTTTGAGCAAAAGACAAGGTTCTCTATTAGAATCCCATGCATGTGCCTCAACAAAGTTTCAAACATTATGGGAAGGCCCATACATTATACACTTATCTTTTTCTTCTAGGACTATCATGATTTACCATCAAAAAATCCCTCAAAAGCACATGTTGGCCAACATCTAACAACTAAAACCCTTTACAAAGTTTCAAGTAACTAACTGCAACTTCAACACAAGGTCAAGCTCACTCTAGTTTTCAAATCTTCTCCTTTCAACTTAGTCATGGGGGAGAAGACCATCTACCATAATATCTTGGAGAGGATCAAAAGCTTTTATTCTTTTTTATTTTACATCATTTTATACATTTTTTTTTACCTTTTTTTATTTTTATATATTTTATTTTTACTTGTACTTATACTTTATCTTTTACTTTTGTCTTTTTTTCTTCTTTGCTTTCGATATCTAATTTTATTCCATTGTTGTTGCAAATTTTGATGATTACTAAATGTAGTTATCAAGATTGTAATGATCCATTTATGTCGACTTTGTTTTTGGATTATGCTCTCTACTAATAAGTTATCAATTTTCTAATGATACCAGGCAGTGAGCTCACAACATTCATCCATTCCATTTAATCCATACTGAGATCTGTATCATAGTAGCATGATGGTTCTTTCATACTAAAATTTAAAAATGAACATGTGATCTTATTACTTAATGAATTGAGAAAGGACCAAGTTGAAATGAAAAAGGGCATGATCTCAAGGAGATTTGTTAAGTTCTCTTCTTAACTATCTTCCTAAGTCCTATGACTCCTTATAGAATGTATCATCACTCCTTATTTAATTTATAAAATAAGGTATGTCTTTGTAAATTATGATTCCCAAAGAAAAATAAGGATAAAAACACATCTTTGAAGATCTTTTGAGATACAAGCATTAGTTATGAAGTTGAAAAGACATGTTACTCATGCCTAAAGATACCCCTCTAACTAAGGCTAAATTTTCCTTAAACATCCTTAACTTCTTTGTTCTTATCTTTTATTCTTTTTCTAGGAGTAATAATCATTATCTGTGGTTGTTATAGACTCATGATGGTAGGAAAGGAGGAGCGCATAATTATGAGGTCACTACTAATGATATGAAGTTGGTCTAAACTCTGAACGAACTAATATTTGGATCAACTTAATCATGAATTCTACAAAGGATCTCTTATGGCTATGATCTAGGTTCTCCTCTCTTGATTTTTCTCTCTCGATCATTCTAACACTCAATTCTCTCACCTTACTATTCCATACCATGGTCATCTACTAATTTTTGTTTTGTAGACTACATGATCCTAAAATAATTTGTTATAAGAGTATGGTATTTAACTTAAATCACCATTTGGTATCCAAGGTGCCTAATAACTTCTTGTAATGTGGTTATGCAAGGTATTTTTAGGCCTCAACCTTGATGTAGCGTTGTTAATGCATGGCTATTGATGTAGTGCAAAAAAGTATAAATACGTGTGACACATATTCATTTTTTCACATTTCATCTCAAGTCCCAAGGGAGTTTTTGCAATTTCTCAAGAGCCTTGAACCTTTCCAAAGCCATAAATTCCTCATCGCCTACATATTTTTATCTATTCTACTATCCTTGAACTTCTAGAGGTACACGTAACATTGTGGGGGCATCAATGCTAAGCTTTGACAAATATTTTTCTAACATCCTGCATATCATATATTAAAATAATCCTAAAATAATTATCTCAAAAACTAATACCAATAATTAACCTTCTTTGGAGTGGAACTAAAATAATAATAAAATATTATCATGTGCTTGCAATCATTGAAAAAGGTCTAATGATAAAATCTCAAAATTTTTTATCAAACTTGACTTGAACAAACAATTGAAAGGTATCCAAACTTAAGAGGATTAAATCAAAATGACTAATCAAGTGTTATTTTTATGAGTGGAAATGGCACTAAAATGAGGACCACAAGTAGGAGGACCATCATAGCCTAGGAAAAAAGACCTCGAGGAGGAAGAGCACAACCGTAACAACAACATCAACAATAAACCTAAGAGCAAGCCACTGAGTGACTCCTGCTATGAGACCCTTGCATGAAGAACCTAAGGTAGAATATATCTGCCATATTCCAACTATGAAAACAAGGTAATCCATGTAGGATGAGATTCCAAAACCTAGGCCCAACTTGGAAGTCATACTCACTAAGGTCTGCTTAGAAAAAGTCCAAAGTAAGAAGGTCAAGAGCTCAATCTTTCAAAAGTTGAACTTTGGGTTCTTCCTTAAGTTAGCACGAAAGGATATTAGGACCTAGTTGTAGAAGCCTCCATTATGACCTATTCTCTCCACCAGTAGAGAATGATACATGAAAGAGACCTATCTCTTCTAGAAAAACTATGAGGGAGAAGCCACAATATAAATCAGGGACATAACCATATCTTATTCAGTTGAGGCCATAGTGAAGGCCTTAGATTGCCTAACACCAAGGCAATGTTATCCAAGATATTTACCCAAGTAGATCCCCAAGCAAAAAAAAAGAAAAGAAGAAATTGACATGGTGGTGCTATGGAGTGAACCATAAGGAGTATGATGCCTTACCAAAGCAAAGTGAGGATAATTCAAAATTGTGACTTATCATATGAATTTCATAGTGAGGCTGAGTAAACTAACTACCTTGTCTACAAGGGCATGTGTGGCTCTGAGTGAAAAGTTTTAAGTTAGTCTTCCCCAACTCATCTTCCTAAAATTAAGACGTGGTACAAGGAAAATGAGAGGGTAGGAAGATACTTTTCTTTCCTTGCTTAATCAAAAAACTCTGTAAGAGGGAAGACATAGCTTGCTATGCTAATGACATCATCCATAGGGTTGTTTCCACATAATGATATAAGATGATGAAGGATAAGGCTATTGCCAATCTTCAAGAGAAGGAAGTGCCACCTCCACCACCAGTTACAACACTAAAGATCACTTTAGAGATGGAAGAAGTGCCTAAGGAAGCTCAAGGAATAGTAGTTGTAAGAATAAGCATCTTGTGCTGATGGTGAATCCTTAGTGTACCATCTAGCCATGAATCATATCAGTAGTTTTGCTAAGACCATTAGCTAACCAATGGATAAACTGACATCAACATTCTTCATGTAGGGAGTCTAGGTCCTTGTTCACACCAACCTTAATGCTAGAGAAGTTTCTACATCCATTCTAGGATAAGAATTCCCCAAAATCCTTGAGAATGCAACAACCTTCTCTATCATGTTGGATGAAGGGAAAGGAGCAATAGTCTTAGTCATGCCATATAAGGGCTAGAAGACTATAGCAAAGGTGTTTGCAGACAAGATTGGAGAGTCATTAAGTGTTGTTATGGTATCTATCCCTAATATTACTATCATGATAGATGTCCAAATATTTTCAAGAGCCAAGAATAGAGGAATGAGTGCAGCATAACATAAAGAAGTGCCAGAGTGATTGGTTGAAGCCAAGTAACTAATTTAAAAAATATTTAATCTTTCAAAAGACATTTTAGCCACCTAGTTGTAGTTGATGGAGACATGGGATAAGTTGTTCAACACTCATGCACAACTAAGGCTACCACTAGTAGCAAATATTTTGTGGTAGAGGTTGTAAAACTTAGGGCTTACTTATTTGACTCATCCATTCTCAAGTCTGAGCTTACAAGGGATGAAGCTTTCCAAGAACTTCAACAAATACTCTAGGAGGCTAAGAATGCAAAAGAAATGATGATCTTTACTGCATCACTATCAAAAGAAATGATGAATTCTTCCAGTTGAGACCATCAATAGACTTGCAAAGAAAATTTTTCTCTAACCAAAGAAAACCATTACCTATGAAAAAATGAATAGTAGAAGGATAAATGGTGGAATACATCCATTAGTAGTAGGAATAACTTGCCAAAGTAACTAGGATGTGACGAGGTTGGCTGCTAAAAGTAGAAATCTTTCACTGGATGAGATTTATGTCCTTCACTAAAATATTACCATTGAGATTGTTGCTTAGAAGAATGAAGTTCTTAAATATGAAATAGTGAAGAATCAATGCAAAGAATAGGTCAAAATGCTCAAGAAAATCAATGAAAAAGAAATTAAAATGACAAAGGTGAAGGTAAAAGAAGCCCTATAGCAACTCCAACAAAGAGGTGATGTATGATAGTCCATCTTTGATGGCCTTAACACCTACAATTAGGTTGAAATCCACCTCAAGAAGTTGCAAATTAAGGAAATGACCAAGCACATGGACCTAGCCAACCTCTAATATGAAAAGTTGGCAATGTTGTTATCGGGGAGGCCAAGATCAAAGCTTAAGAAGCAAGTGACTAGCTCCTACCTTCTGTATGAGGTGAAGTTCAAACACCACAAAGAAAATAAGAAAAAACTTGAAGTGGCCAATCCAGAGCTTAAAGTTCTCAATAGCAAACTTGAATATTAGAGGTTAGTTGTTGAGAACCTAGCTAGAAGAATGAACGATTGTCATGAACTACAAAATCTTATCCATATGTTTAACATTGAATGTAAATAGTTCATAGCTTGGTTTATCAACTCAAAGATATGTTCCTAGCCATGTCCTACCCATGGGATGTGCCTACACTAACTAGTCTAGGGGAAGCTACCTAGACAATTAATGACCCATGGAGCAAGGAGGAGAAGATGAAGGTGCTTTTGGATGCCTTCAAATTTTTAGAAGTAGAAATAGAAATAAGGTAGTCCAAATCATTAGCAAAACTAGGATGTGATGATGGGTCCTTTGAGCCAGAAGAGCCTCCACCTCTAAGCACAATGTGATCACCTCGTCCTAATCCATTTCATCTAACTAGTAGCTACCAAAATTTGTTATTTTTTTATATAATTTTTAACTCATTATTATAACTTGAATATTTGGTTATATTACCCTCAAATTTTGTCTATTATTATAGTTAATTCATAGTTAGTTGTTTCCAAAATTTTGTAAATAACATCATCCCATTTTTGTCTAGTCAAGGACAAGTTTTTAGTCAATCGTGGGGGTATGATGAAGTCATGGTGAGTTAGCTACATCAACACATCCTTGGAAGCATTAGCACATGTGTGCCAACTTTGATTCACTTGAAGCCTATATAAACCTACACACCATATGTATTTATGATAGCTTTTTTCATTTGTGTAGTGAAGCTCTTGCAGTTTGCTTTTATATGGCTTAGCCAAAATTCTCTCTAAGTGTTTGTAGTATGATTTGATTTGGTTGCATAAAGTTTCATGTGAGTGCATGTTTTACTTGGAAACTTTTGCATGATGACAATAAAATCAAAATTAATTCATTCCATTGTGACACTTGGATTAGTACTTAGTTTATTTTCAAACACTTTACTTTAAATGCATTTTACTTTTCTGCACTTGGGAAATTAATATTTCATTTCATAACAAAAAGAGTATGATCACTTCCAATATATTATATTAATGTGTGGTAATCCTAGTAGTGGATACTTGGTTTTCCCAGCAATAGATACTTGGTAACCCAGCAATGTTAGTATAGGTTTAGGATGGGCATGGAAAGTGGAAACGGATGCTCTATGCCTAGAATAGTTTAGGTTACTCTTAATTTCATAATTAGTTAGAAATTAATATTTTAATCACTTTATCATTTTAATATTTTAATAATAAAAAATAATAACAAAGAATTTAAACATCTTATGCCTCAATCACACTTAACCATACCAATGAAACTAACACAAGTAATGATTAGGAAGACAATGACTAGTCACATCATGCTTAATTATCTAGGATACTAGCCACTCAAAGATTCCACAAAATTTGACTGGATCACATGTATGCACTTGTGATTTGTATAGTTGGGCATAAGAAACAATCACCACTTATTAGTTAGGTATTGTGATTCGTCAGGAAGGAGGATTAGGGACAAAAACAATAACCTAGTGTAGGTTTGTGATTTATCCATAATGTTTTGCATGTATGCATTTAAGTTATATGGTTATGTCTAGTGATTCATCGGCTAGTTTGTGACATATATATATGTAGTATGTGTGGTTTTGGATTTGAAATTCTCACATGTGAGTTATGTGCCTTTGTACCCTAAGTGTATTAGTTAGATTAGACAAAATATGTGGAACCTTATTAAAAAAAATTTGGTATTTTATGTGTGTGTGTGTAATATCAAGCATATTTTACAAATAAATTTATTTCTCATTCAATCATGTTCATGGCTTAATCATTTGTTAAATTTGGAACTACCATTATTATTTCATGTGTTTATGTTGTGAGCATGTATGCTTGATGGAGATCATTTGGATGTTGGATTTGACATTACTATTATTTTCTATGTTTGGGTTTAGAGCTTGGTTAGGTCAAAATACAGTTTTGTCCATGTTTAATATTTTCTACAATCTTCTAAACTTGCATGAAAATTTGGTTATGATTGGTGGGTTTTTTTTACCTTATATTTATTTAATTTTCTTATTATATATGTATGTACTTATGTCCATGGGAGTATGAGATGCATAAATATTTGGATGTTATGTATGTTGGTTATTGGTTAGTATGTCATGGGATAGAATTTTTGATTTGTACATGTTATTTTATGCATGTGTTTGATTGAGATTAGGCATTATAGGTCATATCTAGGGACTATAGGGATCTATTATAGTGCTCTAGATGACTACTAGATAGTCGTACTGCTGGATTATGATGAGTATACTTTTATGCAAGGTCATTTAGCATACATTGCTTATGATTATTGATGAGCGACGAGGTACCCCTACGCTCAACCATACGAATACGAGTGTTACACGCATGATCCTATCGAATTCCAAGGACTAAGTGCTTATGCACCCTTGTGGAACAAGGATGGGTTGGTTGATCGTTGTCTTCCCAAGCTTACATGTATGTCACGATTGTATGGTTAAGTAAGTTTGAGGCATATGATTTTTATAGCTTTTATGTTTTTATGTCCTATGCTAGTAGGGAGGGAGAGAGGTAACTAAGTGACTAATTTAACTTAACTACTCATTAAGTAAGTTCTAACTAATCCTAACACCAGCATCCATTCTCACTTTTCGTACACATCCTGAACCAGTGCAACACTATTTGGATTACCAAACACTAATCGTTACTGAGTTACCATGTGTTACACGCATGCTCGAAGTGATTGTACTAAGTGTAATTTAAAAATTTGCTTAATTGATCAAAATGAATTGCTACACTAATAACAGAAATGTAAAGTGCATAAAATAAAATAAATGCATAAGAAAATAAAATAAAAGAAATGTGTAAGAAAACAAATCTCAAGTGCTACAAGGATGAATCAAAGAGCTTGTCTTTATTGCCATACACAAGGTGTGCTCAGGTACACAATGCTCGAATAAAGATCCATCCACACTTAGACCTCCTGCTACAGGCACTTGGAAAATACTCTAACTTTCAAACAAACTACAAGAGATTCACTACTTGATTGCTAAAAGACTTCTTCCAATTGTGCGCTTGGTCACTATATTTATAGGCTTGGGAGCAACTACTCTAGTAACCACTCTAATAATTCGAATAAACTGATAGAGTAACTGCTCTGATAATTAGAATAAATTGCTAGAGTAACTGCTCTAATAATTAGAATAAACCACTAGAGTAACTGCTCTAACAATTAGAATAAACCACTAGAGTAACCGCTCTCATCAATTATTATTTTCTAGTATGTGTGTGTGATATTGATGTACTTTGATTATGAATGTAGCACAGGTTACCAATGTATGATTAGTTTAGCTTAAGTAAGCCTAATCTGATATATGATGCACAATTATGCTTGTAGCACTAGTTGCTTATGGTCAGTTAATGAGTGGAGCTAGCATGAGATGTGTGAACTAGTTCATAAGATGAGGCATCATAGAGAATATGTGGAGACCTCCATTATAATGCATTACATTAGTGAGGCTATTTTCTCAAGTGGGAGAGCATAGTTATGTTTGTTACGATGACTAATAAGTGGTATAAGTGAGGCTTAGGAAAGCATATGACTAGACCTTTAGAAGGTTAGTGGTTATGGATCATAGATTAATAATGAAACCGTTATACCTAAAATGTTTCCTAGAAAGATAACACTGGATGATGATTTGTAAGTAAACATTTTCTACTTCATTGATACCTTCTAATTTTTTTCTACCTTTATTAAGCTTCAGAGCTTATGTTTGAATCTTCATCCTCTTTACCCCTTCACTTTTAATACATTCCTTTTTCCTAGTCTTGAACTTGATTCTTGATTCCTTTATACCTCTAAATTATTGTTTAATCTTCTAATTACTTTTCTTAATCTTTTCATTTCTTATCTCGTTGGTTAACCATATTTATAACTATGATTTTAGCTATCTACTTTTTTTAGCTTAACTTCTTATGTCTTTAGCATATGACTTTTAATCTCTTTGGTTTTTTTTTTTTTTTGAATTCTATTTCCTTCACCTAGTCTTTTGATTCCATGAATTCTTATATATCTTTTATATTTTTTTAATTTAACATCTTCATGATCTTTGTTTATTACTTAACCATCTAATTATTTGTCGTTACTTCTTATGCCTATGAATAAGTGTTCAATTATTAACTCTTATGTTTCCTTTGTATATTGCTTAGCATCATAAATGTTTTTCTTAGAATTTTGACTTATTACTATATTGATTGGTCTTTCTATTTTTTTAAATTGAAATCTCTTCATACTTTTGGTTACATGTTTGATTCCTAACCATTTCTTTACCTTAGTTTATTGTTGCTAAGCCTCTTATACCTTTGGCCATATCTTCAATTCCTATGCTTTCCATTTCTCTAGCTTGTGACATGATTTTTTTATTTATTAATGTTAGCCTCTTATGCTTTTGGGTAAGTATTTGATACTTGATTCTTTTATTTCTTTGATTTATAACTTGACTTTCTAATTGTTTTCTTAACCTTTGATTAATTATTTATGTTTTAGTTTTAAGTTCAATTCCTAATTATTATTTGACCTTTCTATTTATTTATCTTAACCTTTTTATTTTATATTTATAATATGTTGTTGAATAATGTTGTATTTTACATCCTTGGGTTACTTATTAAATAGTCTTATAGAATAAGTAGTTTATCATTAGATAAATAGTTTAATTGATTAATAAGTATGCTATGGGTTAATATTCATGGTTGTAATAGATATCGTATAAGATATTGATTTTAGTGAAAGATCTTATAGCCTAATGGATATTAGAGGGAGGAGGAGGGTGCAATGTCATATCTAAAAAAATAAATAATAACAAAAAACTTTGAGTACATCAAATCAATGAAGAGAGAGTCTAAAGAAAAAGCTTAATGGTTTTGAAGATGCTTTTCTAGGTTTTCATCCTTACAAACAATCTTAGAAAACCTCTCCACTAGGTTAGGAAAACAATCAAACCTTACTATTATTCAAAAGTGCCTTCATATATTTTTACTTCTTACCAAAGAACTTCTTGTAAAGAAAAGAAAAAAAAACTCTTTATAAAGACAAAAGGATGTATCAATTAGAAATAATAAACAAAGAACAATAGAAACTGAAATATTCCTATCCTTGGGCCTCCAAAATAAATAAAAAATTAGTTCTATGGAAAATAAATTAATTTTTCAACTATTAATAGAAGCTTTACTTGAAGTTGTAGCTAAAAAGAGATATTTTAAGAATTTGATATTTAACTCCTGAAGAGAGATGGTAGTTATGCTCTTACTGTTGAAAAATAATTGCACACTGAAGCTTCTAAATAGAGTAAAGAATAAGTAATCAAAAATACTTCCAAATTCAAAGAAATGAAGTAGACAAAGTAGGTTGAACACCAAGAATGATTTCATTGATGCTTGGTTGATAGTTATTACAACTTCTAGATATCCATTTTCAAGCATAGTACACAATAGGATACTAAAAAAACATGAGGAAAAGAATCTTCACCTCCATAGAGAGGACATTGAGGAGAAACAATTCTTATATATTTAAGATGAATGTTGATACAAAGATCTTGATGAATAAGATATAGCAAAAAATTTTAATTTTTGGAAAGATAGAAGCTCTCCAAAAAAATTTTATTTTCTCATCCAAAAGTACCATGACAATTACATTCTAGACTTTATTAATTTTTTTATGAATAAAATAATTATTTGTAATAATCTCATAACTTTTAAGTTTAAAGGAAAAATAGATTTGCAATCCTTCTAAAAAAATATTTAGAAAAGCCTAATGTAAATAATTATCAACTTTAAATAAATTCTCAAGATTAAAATTTAATTTTTCAAAATCTTTTTTCCTCTTTCTATTCAAACCATAAAGGCTAGAAGCCTCCTTCCATGTAATCCATCTATCATGTATACATAGATAGAAAACTGCAATTATACCAAACTTGCTCCAAGTGGTACAAAATATAGATGAATTAGTAACCTTAGCTAAAAAGAAACATTTATAAGAATATGATATTTAACTTCTAAAGAGAGGTCATAGTGATGCTCTTACTACTAGAAAATAACTACTGATTGAAGTTTTCAAATAGGCTAGAGAACAAGTGATCGAAGACACTTTTAAATGGAAAGAAAGAAGGTAGACAAAGTAGGTTAATTACTAAGAATGATTTCATTGATTATTGGTTAAAAGTTGTCAAAAATTTTGCATGTTCATTTCCAAGCATGTTTTGCAATATGATATTCAAAAAAAAACATAAGAAAAAGAGTCTTCACTTTCACAAAGAGGGGATTGAGGAGAAACAACTCTCATATGTTTAAGATGAGTGTCGATAGGAAGACCTTGATGAATAAGACATTAATGAAACACTTTCTATGTGTTATAAAGTCATAGTTATGATGTCATATTTGTGATGTCATAAATACAATGTATTTAGAAATGGAAAAATCTATAAATACCCATCACCTACTACATTAAATACACTGCTTGTCATAAGTGTAGTGAAGCCCTTACAATTTGTTTCTATAAAACTTAGAATTTATCACTAAGTAATTGTAGCATGAACTAAGTGGATTATACAAAATATTATTCAAGTGATTTTTTACCTAAACACATTTTCTTGATGACAATAAGATCGAGATCTATTGGCCTTCATTACAATACTTGGCATTGTTTAATAATTTTCATCATGACCATTTAATTTCTTAATGCTTTTAGCATAATATTTACTTTTCCAAGCATGTTAATGATTTGGCAAAAAGAGCATGACCAATTTGAATCATTTACATATATTCACTTGGTAATCCTAGTAGCACTATCACTTGGATTGCCTAGTAACATAATACTTAGTAATCCTAGAAATGAGCATGTGAGTTCAAAACATGTACAGTAGACTAGGATCAAACATGTATCACTTTAGACTAGGCTAGGATTTACTTAATTGCACAATATGTTTGTTAGATTAATTTATAATGTTTTAATATTTTAATAATGTTAATAATATTTCGATATCATTGTCTCAACATTAACATCATATGACTTAATCACAATTAACCATATGAATTAGTCCATAGTAGTGTGATTGGAAAGACATCAACTAGCAATCAATCATTTAGCTATCTAGATATCCATGCTAGTTCAATCCACAAAAATTAAGTTGCTCATGAATACCTGTGACCTATATGTTTTAGCATAGGGTATACTCTACTGCTCATCAATGGTGCTATTGCTAGGGTACTAGTGCTAGTGATTTAAATAGTTGAAATCATCTAAGGATCACTATTAGAGCTTGAAATAATTTACTACTTAGAAATAATATTATTTTATTTAAAACACACTCAGTAATTAAAATATGTCTTCCTTTTGTAGGGCTAATTTTCCACCTATTAACAATTCTACAAGGGGATGCAATAGAACAATAAAAATAAGGACAATATGGCTTAATAACTCAAAGTGATCTCCTAACATCTAGATCCCTATTATCTAGATTTTACTTTCATCGTCCAGTAGGATGATTATTTGTGAAGAAATAACATGGAGGGTAACATTATGTTACTACTTGATAGATTAATCCCATTAATGCTTATGATAGCATTGAATGAAATTAGGACTTGTAGTGGCCACTAGTGACTACAAATTAGTTGACAAAATGTATAGGCCAAACTAGCCTACTGAAGCCCAACTATGAAAGAATCATTTCATGGAAGCATGCCATGAAGCAACTAAGGGAAAAGGGACTAACATTCTACTAATATTGTAATTAGAAAAGGAGGATACTAATTATCAATCTAACAGATCTTATCATAGAAATCCTCCAATCCCTACTATAGATGACACTACAAATTCATGGTTATGTTTAATCTTGGCTAGCAACTAAGGAAAAGAAAGGACATGATCTAACACAAGGAGGACCTCTAGGCCTAGTCTTCAAGTAGGCCAAGTCAAGATGATCAAAGAGGTTATGGAAGAATAGTGATCCAACAAAACTCTCCTAGTTTTTCATCTTTTTCATTCTTATAATTATCTAACTGTGAGGAGGGTGAATGTAACTAAGAAGGAAGAAGCAATAACAAATAACCTAGTAGAGATGGTTACATGGATCATTATAGCAAATAAGGAAGGGATACTAGATGCTGTAAAGAAATGAGGCATAGATTTGAAAGAAGGCATAACAAGTACCACAAAAGGAAACATGGTTATAACAAAGATCATGAAGATAAAGGTGATTATGATAAGCCCTTGCTTGCTACTTGTAGCATGATTAACATTAGGAAGGTCATATACATTCTTATCAAATATTAGAAGAATAGTTGGATTAAATGTCTATACAGGGACAATATTCTCAAATTTGAGGGAGGCTATAACACCAATAAATAGCACTATGTGTAAGCTTTACATGATGCCTATGCCTTGCAAAATATGGAAATTTATTTTTTAGAACTTTCATCAAGGAAGTGGAAAGTTGATATTGGTCCCTGGAATTAGAATCAATCACAATGTGAAGTACAATATTAAAACTCTTTAATGATAAATATCATATGTACTCTAGAGTGTCTAATCCAAGAATGTAGATTCAAGGATGAAGGCAATGAAATCATGAGTCCCTTGATGTGGCCTTGGGTAGGTATTATTCATTATTACATAGATTCCCAGACCATAGCCTCTCTTAAAGGAAATAACTATGTCATATTATAGATGGACTTAAAAACAAAATAATGGAAACTCTTAGAGTCTATGCCCAAGGAAGGCTTTCAAAAATGTGATCCCAAAAAATTTAAAGGCTAATTAATCAAGTGATAAAGGAAATGAATAATTTAATAAAAGAGAAAGTCTAGAGGAGAATAATAGAGATAGTTCTCTCCACATAAAGTAGGTCCATTGTTGTGAATTAGAAGAGACGACACCATTAAAAGAGATGATTCAAAGAAAACCCTCAATAATCTAGAAGTTAATAACAAAAATTTTAGCCAAGACTGATAAAATATGAAACTTAATTAATAAAAAGTTTCAAACAACATTAAAAATCATGGAGGAAAAAGCAAGCAAGATAGGACTAGAGATAAGGATAAACGAAAGAAGAAATCTATAGGAAAGGATTACTACTAGCAAAAGGGAAAACCAACTATAATGGATGAGGTTGTAGATTCCAATTTAGATTATGAAGGATGTGACATGTATTAATATGAGCAGCCTAAGTATTATTTTCTAGTTATGTTACATCTTTATGAGTCTAAGATTTATGCCTTAAATTCAAAATTCACCAAGAGGCAATCACCTAGAAGGTTGTCTTACCCTCAAGAGAACTATAGGCAACCCTACCAATCATAGGAATACTACCTTAGTGAGGCTTCAACTCAATCTTAAAAGTATTATTAGTAGTGGTAAAACCCACAATCATGGGGAATATCACCATAAAGGTAGTAGTATCACTACATGTAGCTTGATCCTTATGGTTACTATATCTAGCATCTTGTGTCTTTAATTAGCTCCACCATTTATGTCTTTGCTCATTACTAGTAACCTCCTAAGTATCACACACCTACCACTCTATACGCTAAATCTTCATCCTATGATTCTCATCCTTACCACCAAGCATAATTACATACTTCTCATTCCTTGTCACCTACTCTAGTCATGCAAGGTGAGATACCTTCATAACAATAAAAATAGAATACTACAAGAGCTATAAACATGCAAGTAGATAATAACTCAAGTGGTCCTAATAAAAATCCTTGAAAATGTACATTCTTTAGACTTACCAGTCCATTAAAACTTGTGCAAGCATCCATGGCTATCAATCCTACACCTATATCCTCGTAGATGCATTCTAAGCCATGTTTAAACCAACACATATGCAATGAAAAAACTATGATGTTAATCCATTTTATAATTGATTGGATTAAAATAGTAAATACTAACACATATTCAATAAATAAACTATAATTTTAATCCATTTTATAATTGATTGGATTAAGGTAGAAAATCTTTCTAAAAAGAGAACAAATCCAACAAGTTTACTGATTTACCTACAGCTCAAAAAAATGCTCCTTACAAGGCTTTACTAAATTTGGATTCCAAAGTTAACTTGATCATACAAGAAATGTACAAAGCCTGAAATCTATCTTCTTTAAAAAATGTAACATTATGCTGAAGTTTGTTGATTATTTTATTACCATTCCCTTGGGATTAGTGAAAGACATTATGACCATCATCACTATATGATCATAACTTTCTGATTTCCTCATATTCCATGTTGAAAACTGTAAGGACAACTTTCCCATCATCATGGAAAGTGCTTAGCTAAGCACAATTGATGCCAAGCTTGGGATTAGACACCTATCCTTGGAAATTTCCAAGAAGAATGAACTTGTAGTTGTAGAGAAGAAGCATGTTACATGCATTACATATAGTGATACAACATGTAATTACATGTATAAATTTTAGGTAATTAGATAAAAGACCATCATAACATGTAAATCATGTAAAGAATCAATAAGCATGTACAAGTGCCTATATGCAGTAACCACCAAACAAGTAGATACTCAATGGCTGATAAGAATAGAAAGCTACAACTCCACTATGTGCATGAAATCTCAAGAAGTCCTTATAAGTGCTTATAATGATAAAATAAACAAAATGGAATAGTTGAGACACCAACTTTTCCATGTAAGAAACAACCAACTAGTAGAGATAGATTGGGAAATTTTAGAAATTCTTGAGACATGAAAACTAGAGAGCCCATTAAACTTAAAGCATTATCGAAATCTCTTGAGTATGTATTATTGAAAAATGATAAACTGCTAATTAGGAATGCCTAGCTTGCACAAGAATAAAAATAGAAGCTATTGATGGTTGTAAATAAATGGCCAATAGAATTTTCTTGGTCTTATGATGAAATAACAAGGATTTATCCTTGCATATGCTAGCTAATGAGTGGTGAGGTATTCCTACACTCAACCATATGAAACGAGCGTAGCACACGCGATCTGGTCTAACTCCGCAGATGGACTAGTTGTGGCACCTAGACAGTTATCCTTAGGTCGCAATTCATTGTCTTTCCATCTAGACCAGTATTATACTTGTCACATATGGTTTAGTCCAAATGAGGTGTATGATGTGTTCCTAATCTATGCTACTCCTGAAGGCAGTGGAAAATAATATTAACTAAGCTAAGCTAGGAGGGAAAGGGTAAGAGAATCTAATCTAGCCTAAGTGCGACGAGCAACCGATTCCTTGATTAATCGTACACATCTTGGACCTCATGCATGACTACCACTGGGATTACCAAGCGTAGATCCTAGGTACGCCACTGGGATTACCAAGTGCAGATCCCAGATACACCACTGGGTTACCAAGCGTAGATCCTAGATACGCCACTAGGTTACCAAGTAGTCACACTTAAATGCTTGTAATCAAGTCGTACTCATTCCACGTTCTAGGAGTTTAAGGATGAGAGAGAGAAAACAGTAAATAACATTAAATAAATAAACAAACAAATAAATGACAGAGTGAATGCTACAATGATGAAGTAATCTCGATCTTTATTTCCGGTCATGTGCATGTCCAAGTATAGCACACTCGAATAAAGACACCGTACAATTACATTCACCACACTGCGGGCAGACACGAGAAAAAATCTAACTCTGGAGCGATCAAACTACCAGAGCCTTGCTACTTCTAACTTCTAATTATCAAACAAGGGAGAGCCACCTCTTATTTATAGATATGATGGTGGACTGTGATATCGCGTACGCAATATTGTAGGGAAAACGCGATATCGCGGCCTATGCGAATCACATCTTATCATACCCCCACGACTAAATAAAAACTCATCCTCGAGTTACAAGGAGAACAAGCTTCATTGATTACACAATGGATAGGTATGGGATTATTAACTAGAAAAACAAAAAAGGAAATGATGCTGCAGTGTGGGAAGACACAACACAGAAAAAATGCTACACTACAAAAAATGGAACTCATGTAGTTCCTGGTGGTAGTGGCTCCTCCATGGGTGCTTTCCCTTTGTCATGTGCTCCAAGCTTCGAAGGTTGACAATGTTGAATAATGGCTTGGAGCTTCTCCTCTTTGGTCTAAGGATCTTATGTTGTCCATGCTAATGTTCCGATGTTTGACGGAGTCGGCACTTCCCATGGATAGGGTAGTTGTGGGAACATCTGATTAGCTTTGACATACCATGCTGTGAACACCCGTCGTTCCTCTTCATAGGCTCTGGCTTTGTCTTTGTATTCATGAAGCTCTGTTAGCCATCAAGCCAAGTCGGTTGCAACATCTTTCTGTCCCTAGTAGCTTTCTTTTACCACCGCAAGTTCAGAATTTGCGACATCTAGTTTCTCAGCCAACTTCTTGCGCTCTGCAAATTTTGCTTCATATTTGATGTGGGTGGAAGCTACCTGCTGCTTGAGCTCTAACCTCAGGCATCCTACGATTAACATGGCTAGGTTGGAATATCTAATGTTTGCCAACTCCATGTATTCGGTCAAGTCTTGGATCTGCAGGTCCCGATTCTTAATTTCCACTTGGTGGGTAAATGCGTAAGTCTCCAATATGGCCCTCCAATCAGCATGTAGAGCACTGATGTTGTTTATTTGAGCCTTGGCCATATGGATATCCTTCTCCAGGATTTGTTTGTACATCCCCACCTGATCACAAAAATGCTCCTTCAGCTTCTCGTGTCGTTTAGCCTCATTCTGCCACGTGCTTATCTCAATTGCTAATTCTTAGCAAATAGCACGTACCTACTCCATTGAGAGGGTTTGATTCTCTTTGGCCAAATGGCTTACATCTCGATTGACCTGAATGAATTATTCTCGTAGCTGATGAAAGTGTTCATCGAGAACATTCTATTGTTTCTCCACAGAGAAAAACTGAAGGTTATTAGCAACCAACTGCTTGTTTTCTTCTTCTAAGGCCTTGAGTACCTTAATATGTGCATGAGTTTGTGCCCTTGTTGTGGAGGCATCCCAAGTGGCTGTCTCCTTTTCTTCTGCCACCTTCTTGTTTTCTGCTATCAACTTTGTGAGTTGCTCCATTCTAAAGTTGTCTAGCTAGTCTGCGGGAATGAATTGCAAAGGATCCCATTGTGCTGCTTGTAAGGCTACAAGCTTCTCTTGTAGTTTTTGCACTTCAGCTTCAGCATGCTCAGCCCTTACTTCGGATATGACCAACTTTCCNATTGAAAGATTCTTTGATATGGTCAGCAACCACTTCAGCAACTTCCACAACATCCTAGTGTTGCATGACCACCATAGTGGCCCCTTCACCAATCTCTAACTGCACTTGAAAAGATGCCATGTTTCCAGAGATCTGTTGTGACCATCTGCTTTCCCCTCCTCCTGTTTGAATTGATAATTTGCCCCTTGTGTGATCTAATAAAATAGTAGGCTGGTCAGCATCATCGATGATGTGGAAGAGGTTTGCGTCATCACGAATTCCCCAACTAACCATCTCGGTGATGGCCCTAAGATGGCTCATCGACGATCTGTAGTCTTGTGGCAGCGATGGTTGATCCTGGCCTGTGTTGGGTCCTACTTCTTGTTTTTGGCTGGGACCTGTGGCTGGAGGTTGACTGGGTCCTACAAGTTGAGTTGCAGGTGATCCAGTCATCTATTCTTCTTCTTCATCTAGTCCCAGATCTTCGCCAGTGCTCTTTCTTGGAGCTAGTGCCTTTAATAACTTAGCATAAGAAGCATTCTAGGCCTTTCGGAGGACGTCATTTGTGTATCCCTGAATACCAACCCATCAGCATAGTTTTTTGATAAGGCATGGAAAAGGTAGTTCCATCTTCCCTAACTTTTGTTCTTCAAATTACCTTAAGATCTGTTTCAAATATAGATGGGGAAGGTTAGCGTTAACCTTTCCCATCAACACTGCACATCCCCTTGCCACATATGTAGATATTCTTTTCAAACCTTTTGTGGGGAAGAGATGATAGGTTCCAATTTTAAAATAAACTCGCTCTTCCGTCGTCAATTCTCCAAAAGTTTTATCTCTGTCATAAGCCTTCTCTAACCAATCCTTTCGCACATCAGGGTCTGATTGGGTAGATAATCGAGCAACATGGGGGCCTAAATTTGAAAGGTTTAACACTTTCGAAATCGCCTACGCAAAAAAGTCTACTTTCACAACACAAATGTTAACCGTGGTGCCTTATTCCTTATTGTGCCAGAACAGGTACGTTTCACCTAAGTACCAGGCACCGCACTTAGAGAGGGCAGGCCATAAGGGAGATCCTTTAAGGTGATCCCTAATAGCCTCAGGAGCAAACTTTGCAAAATATTTGAAGTTAAGCTCCACAATCACCATGGCAAATGTGGACTTCGTATGAATAGCCTGAACACATTCCGGGGGCAACGTGAGTTGTTGTCCTAGTTCAGGCATAGCAGCAGCCCCTCTTTCTGCCTCCCCGGATCGTCTGGTAGGAGGTTTTTCTTGATGGATGCTAAATGATTGCACCTCCTGTTCTGCATGTTGTCTGGCAGGGACCTATCTTCTGCCTCTCTGAGGTTTTTTTGCTTCACCTTGAATAGGACCCTCTCGCTACGCACGTTTCGGGGCCATCTGCAATCACACGGGCCAAAAGTTAGTACGGTTGTTTTCAAATTCAAGTTATACCTTACTACATGCCTTTAATTAAAGATCATATGTTATCATGTGATCGTGCCCAAAATTATGATAATAGGTCCTATGACTTAGGTGGGTTTCATTTTAATCTCCCAGTGTACCTAAGGTCATATGATTTTTGGCACAATTTTTCTAAGTGTTAGTATTAATTACCCTAATTGATGTCCTTTGGGCGATAACAAATTTCAAAAAATTTAGGCACTTTTCGATAAGTGTCTCTCCCCCACAACTAAACTAAACACTCCAGGTTCAAGCAGGTTCAAACGGAATTAAAATCGGAGCACCAGCGCGCGAGATATGAGTGAAAAAGCAAGTCGCAGAGAAAAATTTCAAAAACTCCCCCCGCGTAAATGGCAAAATGATGCTAAGTGTTGCGGCATGGGTTCCTATTTATAGGTAAATAGGACGTGATATCATGTATGGTACATCGCGTACGCGATATCACATCCCCAATGATGTGGGACACATGAAAAATACCGAATTTTTAAGGATTTTCTTGAAATTAATGGTGTAAAATGAGGACATGGGCAAGTATGAAGATATCCTAGGGTAATTTCATTAATTTGAGAGGCACTCATAATGATAATGATGTGAATTTAGCAATTCAAAATTTGGTGGTTATGAAGAAAAGGGAATGTAATGGTACATTGGAATGTTTAAATGATAGAGGGATAAGAATAGGGAAAGAAAATTATGAAAAATTAAGTTGAGGGTAAGAAATTGTGTGTTTGAGCTTGAGAATTAGTGAAGATTGCAAAAAATTACACAAGTGGGTCCTCCCCAAAGCAAGTGTCAACCTATTATGCCCTTGTGTAACCACACTTAAAGTGTCCGTGGGAACTAGAAGGGTTAAATGTAATCTGTACTAACTCCACAAAACACACGCATGTAAATATCACCGAAATGATATGAAAATTCTATGCTACACAGGACACGAGCTACAATTACATGAATAGTGAGATGAGATGAAGTAGAGAAGGGATCGTAGAGATTGGGACATGAGGTAACTGACACAGGGCACAATGAATCCTGCGTGAAAAGCATGATTAAGGTGTCATTAACCCATCGTTCCAAGATCAGGACCAAGTCCATCCTTCTAATCAGTGACATCGCATTGTTTCATCCCCTGGTGAACAACAATGAGAGTACCATAACAACAAGGCGTATGATCACTTGGTGTTTAGTACAAGGGAGGAGTGATTTTTGTTTTATGGCACTTCTTTTTCTTTCTTTTTCTCTCTTTTTTTTCACTTTACTAAATCTAGAGAAGCTGCCAACCTTCAAGCATGGGTGCATGTCTTTCCAGTGGGACCCCCTAGAACAGATTTTGATTTTTGAGTGCCTTTTTGATTACTCTTACTCCCATTTTTCATTAGATCTACAAGGATCTTAGTATAGCCATATTGCATGATAACTCCCACAGACGTCACCAAAGAGAATCCACAAGTCCCCTTGATGTCACACCCTAATCATTCCCTCCTAGTCCATCCTTCTTCATTCTAGGTACAATAACACAAAATTAATTTTTAAGTTTAAAATTTTCAATAATATCACTGTACCCTCGAATAGAACCTCTTATTTGTAGAGTGGATGAGTGGGTGTAATGGGCTCACTGTTCCAAATAATTGACTACTCATGACTTAATAACATAAAAAACACCTCAACCAATGATCCACATGAGTGTTTTAGTCATAGACAAGATTACTTACAAAAACAGAAAAAAATAAACACACAAACACACAAAAAAGGTGAAATAAAAAGTTGAAAAATGAAAAAATAGAAAACAAAAAAGATAAAAAATCAAAGAAAATGAAAAATATTTATTAATCCTGCTTGTTATTGAAATGGGGGATATGCCCCATAACTAAATAGTTGAGTATGGCAAGGATTAATAAATGGGAAATAAGGATCCTTGCATGTTGGAAGTATTGGAATCATTCCATACTTATCCCCTTGGATTTCACACACTTCATAATAAGCATAGTGGGGCACTTCATACGATGTAGTTCCCGAATAATGAGTTGACCCACTATGATGTTGGTGATCGTTAGATGGTATGCAAGGATTTGGCTGATGCCTCCCATGGTTGTGTTCATTAGGCCGTATGGTTGTTGGAGTGTAAGTTCGTGGCCCTGATAAAGTTACATGAGGTGTTGGGTTCGAAGGTAAGGATGCACCACATTGTTGGACTTGTGCTGGGTTGGAAGGTGTAGTGACCTCTGAATTATGTTGTCCCTTCCTACAGCTGTGTTTAAAGAAAGAACACCTCTAATGTTGCTGAGGTTTCTCACCGTTGTTGATAGTAGTAGCACAAGTGTTGTTCGTGGGTTTTTGCTGTGGCACAAACACCTTAGGAACAGTTGGTGACATTGTGAAAGGAGGGAAAGGATAAGAATGTTGAAATTTAGGAGGGATGTAAGGTGCACAAGGTGGTGGTTGCATTGGAGGCATGGGTTGATAGTATTGTGGAGATAAAGTATGTTGGCCTAGTTGGAGAAATAGGACATTGAACATGGTAAGCATTTGAGTTTGGAAAATGTGAAGGGTGCCTCCAGTCTAAGGGTGATCTCCCCCACTACTGGGATTGTTGCCACTGTGATCGAACACAGTATCTCTGTACAAACTCTGGATGTAATGTGTTTCCCCAATGCTCATGTAAATGTGACAATATTGGGCATTGCCCCTTGGGGTGATCATACAGGCATAGGTTGCATTCATACATAGAATTGGTAGTTGAGCACTTATTCCCTTTATTCTTCTTTTCCAAATGTCTACTATTTTTTCCTGCTTCTTGGGTTGTCAAAACTCTATCTCCAATATTGTTGATATATTCTCCACACTTTTGATACATCCATTCCAACATCTTATTGATCTTTTCCTTGGCTTCTTCTAACAATTGTTGTATTGGAAAAGATGAGGTTTCCACCTTGAGATTTCTTGATTTCTCCTTTGTATGATCGTGGACCTTTGTTGAGTTAAGATTTTGGTCTCATTGATGTTTTTCAACACTCTCCCATGTAGCTATTTCTCCTTCTTCTTTGCCTACCCTCTGAATAAGCTCTTGGACTTGATGGGTTTGTATGTTGTATAGTTGACCTTGGGCATACATTCCTAAGGTCTCTCTTGTTTCATTACGTAGCCCATCAATAATATGGTACATTAGCCTTTCCTCGGAAAACCCATGGCCTAGACAGTTGTTTAATAGTGCATAATATCTTTCTAAGGCCATGTCCAAGAGTTCATGTTTTGCTTGTTTCCACTCTTGGATGTGTTTCCTCTAGGCTGACACTCTTGCATAGGTTTGATATTTTTCATTAAACACCTCTACCATCGTTGACCAGCGTCGTATCGAATTTGGTTTTAACGATCTATACCATACTTTAGCTTGGTCAATGAGTGTCATAGGAAAGAGCTTAAGTTTTCTCCAACCGTTATCAATATTATTCCATGTGCAGGCATCGTAGAAGGCTAATAAATGTTGATGCGGATCTAAGTCACAGCCTTCTAAAAATTTAGGAAAGTTGTTTAAATCAATCCTGGGTAGACGGCTCTCTTTACAATGCCTACGTGAGATTCGAATAGCCTTTTGTATTTTTGTTAGACTTGTAGTGGCCAGTGGGGGTTCATCGTCATCGGGTAAGTTAGGCTTTCGTGTATTTTGATGATGTTGTTTTTGTTCATTCTTATAAGAAACTCCCACTTCAGGTTGTATACTCCAATCTTCATCATCATATAGTTCGTTGGTTCTCCAATGAACTTCCTCACTAAGTGTGGAGTTATTGTCATTGTTGTGTGTGAATTTATGTGACTTTTTATAATTACTTCTTTTTTAAGAGATATATCATTAAGTTCTTTACAACGACCTTGTATGATATAACTAATCTAGATAACTGACACCATCCCTAGCAACGGTGCCAATGATGAGTGGCGATTTACTCCTACACTCAACCATACGAAACGAGTGTAGCACACGCGATCTGATTGAACTCCACAGACGGACTAGTTGTGGCACCTAGATAGTTATCCTTAGGTCGTAGTTCACTGTCTTCCCATCTGGACCAATATTATATTTGTCACATATGGTTTAGTCTAGATGAGGTGTATGATGTGTTCCTAATCTATGCTACTCCTGAAGGCAATGGAAAATAATATTAACTAAGCTAAGCTAGGAGGGAAAGGGTAAGAGAATCTAATCTAGCCTAAGTGCGACGAGCAACCGATTCCTTGATCAACCGTACACATCTTGGACCTTGTGCATGACTACCACTGGGATTACCAAGCGTAGATCCTAGGTACGCCACTGGGATTACCAAGTGCAAATCCCAGATACACCACTAGGTTACCAAGTAGTCACACTTAAATGCTCATAATCAAGTTGTACTCGTTCCACGTTCTAGGAGTTTAAGGATGAGAGAGAGAAAATAGTAAATAACATTAAATAAATAAACAAACAAATAAATGACAAAGTGAATGCTAAAATGATGAAGTAATCTGGATCTTTATTGTCGATCATGTGCGTGTCCAAGTATAGCACACTCGAATAAAGACACCGTACAATTACATTCACCACACTGTGGGCAGACACGAGAAAAAATCTATCTCTGAAGGGATCAAACTGCCAAAGCTTCGCTACTTCTAACTTCTAATTATCAAAAAAGGGAGAGCCGCCTCTTATTTATAGATATGGTGGCAGACTGCGATATCACGTACGTGATATCGTAGGGAAAACGCGATATCGCGACCTATGCAAATCGCGTCTCATCACTAGCATAGAATCTACATTGATATATCCCTTCAGTCCAAAAGACAACCACATTGGAGATTGAATCCAAATTTGAAGTAAGTTAATAAAAAAGAGGTTGAAACGCTCTTAAAAGTTGGATTCATCTATCCTATAGTAGATAATGAGTGGGTAAGCCCACTTGTTATTATTCCAAAGAAAGGTGAACAGTGGAGAATCTGCATTAAATTTAGGCTATTAAACATGGTGTTGTCATAATTCTTCCATTACATGGAATAATGATTAACCTAAATATAAAACTCATAAGGAAAGATGTTTGATGAGTTTGTCTAGGAAGTTGTTGGAATTTCAAATTAAAGGAGTTGACTACTGCTAAGCATAAATGTTTTAAATACACTAAGTGATCAAAATCTTTTGTAGGTGCTTGTTCAAGAGTTTGCTAAAAATTTGAATCAAAGTAGGACTTGTAAAATAAGTAATTTTTTACCATGACAATGCAAATGCATGACATAGAAATCCCTAAATGAGGAATGAAGCTCACAATAAAAATCATTGGACAAAATACCCAAGGATTAGTAAAGAGGATTTTCTTAAATCAAGAGAAGATTCTGATATCAATTCATAGTCATAAGGATTTCTAATGAAAAGGAAACTCCAGGATTATTAATCCTACTAAACATATAATTATTCAATAAGCCTACTTATACAAGCTTAGTAGAATTGTTTTTAGAACCAAATTTTAGTTCTAGAGAGTTCGGTTCTATAGAAGAGGCTCATTACTACATCAACTTTAAGATATCCAAGTGAAGTTTCTAAAGCTAAGGGTGAAATTAGGAGAATTTTAAATTAGTTCTAAATTGAATAAGCACTTATTAGTAAGGAAGAGCTTAATCTGATTTAGTTTATTTTATGTTTTGTGAAAAGGGCTACCATATCAACTAATATGCTTGAACTAATATGTTAAGGCAATGTATGTTATTGAAAGCTCATACCTCATATAGCTTAAAATAACAATTAGTTTTTAATGGGAAGCTTGTAAAACCAAAAATCAATTCTACAAAAAATCTCAACTTTGATTCTACCACATTAGTTGATGTTGAGTCAACATTTGTGTGAGTGCTTAAATATAAAAGCTTGAGGCTTAATTCTACAAAGTTTAAACGAAGACTGTTAATCCAAATCATTACTAGTTACATTAATTAATGTTTATAGAGCCAAAAATTCATTCTACAAAGGAGCACTGAATTGTTTCTACAAATGAAGCTCTTATTAGTTTCCACATAGGTTGGGTAAGAAAGGCTTAGCTTATAGAATCAAAAAGTGATTTTATGAAAAGAAGTAAGTTTGATTCTATAATAAAAGTGCATGTCAATTACCATGTTGGATTTAAATAGGAAAGGTCTATAGAACAAATTTTTCTTCTCTCAAAAATCAAAAATTTGGCTCTATGAGCTATTTTAGCTTATGAAGTTAGTAAGCTTGTAGAACCAAGATTCAATATTAGTTCTACAAGTGAGCTTATTCTCGGTTCTACCATGTCAACTTGCTATGATTTGGCAATCAAAAAATAGAGTTAGATTCTACAAAGAAAAGGGCTCATTCATGTCATCATGAGCCACATCACTTAAAGCTTATAGAATCAACATTCAATATTGATTCTTCAAAATCTCATTTTTGAGGCAAAATTTTGATTCTACAAGCAAGCTTTCAGATTGATTCTATAATTCACAATAGCTCTTAACATTGGAAAAGATTCATAGAACTAAATAGTTAATTCCAAAAAGGAATTTGAAACTTGTCTTATAAGCCACATCAACTTTTAATATGAAATGAGCTTTAGAACAAAAAAGTGATTCTACTAGAGAACACTATTCTAGTGCTACAAGCAATGTCAACCTAAATAGTTTATAAGTTAGTAGAACCAAAAATCAATTCTACAAATAAGCTCATATTTGGTTCTATAGTGGAGCTTATCTCATCTACCACGTAGGCTTAAGAAAAGAGTATAGTTCATAGAAGCAAATATTGATCCTACAAGTAAGCTCTAGATCATTTTTACAAGCCATGTTAGCTTATAGAACCAAATGTTAGGACTTGACTTTAAAAGTTTACATAAGTGTCACTTACACCCAACCATATGAATCACAAGTGTTTACACATGCTCTATTCAAATTTTTATGGATGGGACTAGTATGGTATCTAGATCAAAAGAGTTAATCACAAGTTGTTGTCTTCCCACTTAGACTAGTGGTAACTTTATCACGTATGGTTTAGTCTAAAATAAGGCATATAATTATAATATTATTAAGACATTAAATTAAACTAAATAATAATGTAGAAATTAATTAATTAATAATAATAAGATAAATCCTAATCTAGCCTAAGAGTGATGAGTGTTTATTCCTAACTTACCATACACATCCTAAACTTAGGTATCCACATTTTATGCTACTCAGTGAACCAAGTGACAGGACTAGTGGGATTACCATGTGAATATGTGTTTACACTTAAATTTGGTTGTGCTTATGTAACCAAAGATTAATTTGCATGAAAATTTAAATATTAACTAAGTCCATAAAAAGTAATTGCATTAAAAGAAAATCTATTCTAAGTTAAAGTGCTGTAATGAATATGAATCAATCTCGATCTTATTTTTATTCATGAAATGTATTCAAGTACAATGTCACTTGAATAAAACATCATATAATTGACTCAAATTCATGCTATGGGTGATCACTAATTATTTGCTAAGATTACAAAAGAAAATTGGAAGAGTTTGGCTACACTACTAAATAAATGATACTAAATACATGGTGGTTGTTTTCATACCTATAGGAAAATATAGAGACTATGTTAATGCATATGCATTGATGCATCTCAGGCAACAACTACAATAGAGTAGATGTGATGTAGCATCTTTAATATGGTAACCAACTGACATGCATCAACACAGATGAAACTTAACATCTATAATATCATAGCTAACTAATACACTTGACAAATGATGCTTCATTATATCCTTACAACTTACTAAAAGCTCATCCTCAAGTTATATAAATTCGATGAAGTTCCATTACAAAAATAATGGGGTGACCAAGACTAGATTGACTAATATTATAAAATTTGAGTGCTAAATTACAAAATTTTATTCCAGTATATGTATTATAAAATGATAAAAACACTAGACACACATCAAAATTTATAAAATTACAAAAGTCTTCAAAAATATGTTGATGATGAATCTTCATGTTATTGCTAGTGGTAGCAATTTTTCCAACCTTTATTATTATGTTGGTGCTTCTCTTTTTAAGAAGAACTTTTTGAAGGATGGACTAAACTTTCTTCTCATCAATCCATGGATTTCTAGGTAGCAAACATGTAATGGTTGAGCTTTAATTCTTATATCTACTATTTGTCCATGGGCATGTCCTCCTCTTAGCTTCTTTTCCTTACCTTGCAAAAGACCCTTAATCTTAGGCATTCATTTAGGCATCATCTGGAATCACCAAAGAATTAATGTTAGTTTTGGAAAAAAAAATTTCTTAATGATTAAACAATTTTTGAATTCTTGGTTAGCTTAAAATTCAAAAATATTTAGCATTTAGGGTCAAGGTGATTATGAAATAACATTTCCAAGGCTCTAAGGTAACTAAAACCATCAAGTTGTTTAAGTCCTTTTGATTATTTTTACTATTAGTTATCTCAATGTTCAAAATTGGGATGTTAGAAAAATTTTCAAAAATCACATCCTTCACTCTCAACAACAAATGAGCTTAACTCTAGAAGCTCACAAGTTTTCAAAAAATTGAAATGTAAGGTTTGGTTTGCAAGATATTGCAAATGCACTCGAATATTGAAAATCATGAAGTTTCAAAATAATCAAGAAATATTAAATTTGGAGGGAATTTTAATATAAAAGCATTAAAAATTAATCAAAAGTAATAAGAAGTAGTCCCAAAATCATGCATGAATTTAGAGAAGTCATCCATGAGATGTGTAGTTGGTTCAAAACCATGATCAACAAAAGTCATGCAAGTGAGTCCTCCCTAAAGTAGGATCCTACCATGATGCCTTTGCATAACCACTTCTATAAATATCCATGGGCACATTAAAAATTAAATGTGGATCAATTTCTTTTGTGTTGTAATTAATGAGTAACTTGTGCTTTTCTTCCCAAAGGACTACCTTCAGGCATGGGTAACATGTCTTTCTAGTAAAATGGCAAGGTAACACTTACTCAAAACCATGCTTCCATCAAAATTAAAACATAAATAATGACATAAATACATCGATTAGTAAGATCCATAGAAAAAGTGTAAAGAATCAACAAATTCCATTAATGTCACACCCTTTTCCATTTCCTCTTGGTCTTTCCCCCTTTCTTCAAGGCATAATGATCATGAATTAATTTTACTTTCATGTGAGAATAACCATATTGCTCTCATGATAAAGAACTCTTATTTAAAGAGACTAGAGGAATGGATGATGTGGTCTCACTGCTTTAAATAATTATTTATCCATTTGTCTTAATAGCATAGGATAAAAAACCACATATGACATTGATTTTTACATCATGACACACAACATTATTAAGAAAAACATAATAAATATTCACAAAACACAAAGAAAATGACTCAAGAGAAGAGAAAATTATAAATAAAAGAAAAGAAAAAATAACAAGAAATTGAAAACATATTAAGAATTAGAAAATTTTAAAGACATAAAAATGTCAAAAATAGAAAAATGATAAAAAAAACTATAAAATAAAAAGTGAGAATGTACTTATCAGTTCTTGATTCAAGATGGGACATCTCCCCCATGACTAAAATCATGTGCAAGCACTTGGAAAATGGACCACACATTCCATGGGCCATACCTTGCAAGTTTCTCATTTATCATCTTCAGTGATTTATGTTTTCACTTCATAGCCCACTTAGTATAGATGGTAATTAGGTTTTAATAATTTGGAGACACATATCTAGCTAAAGTAAAGGGTATATATATTTGAGAGAGTCCAGATATGTTTTTTTTTTATGTTCTATTTCAGTTTTTGGATCTCCTTGTCCATCAATTTCTTCTAGTATATAGTTAGGATGTAGGATGTCTTTTTTTAAGTTCTCTATTTGGTTCATTTTCTTAGGAAAAGATCTAATAACTAGGTTAAATGTTTCCATGCATATTTTATATGGATTGGAAATTTTACTTCATGGCCACTAGGTATCTTTTTGTTTAGTAACTACTATGTAGACATGTTTTTGTACACACACTTATTCCTCAACTTTATTATGGGTTGGTATAGGGATTGTGTTAAGACTTTGAACTTTTAGCTCATAGCTTTACTCCTTCTTATTATTAGTAATGCATGGAATTTTCTATCTTTCCACAATGTTATGTTTAGTTTTAATGCTTTGTTTTCAAGTTGTGATGTTTGTTGGCTTTTATGTAAGATTAGGAGGCATTATTTTTGTGAGGTAGGGAGTTGTATCATATTGGCCTTATGCTAGTTCTAATGAGTTAGTAGATATACTAGTTTTATTCACACTTGTGGGAACCATCCTAAAGAAAGAACATTTTCAAGGCTTGTGCTCAAGGTTACTAGTACTATTGTCCTTTTATATGTTCACAATACAAGTAGGATTCTTCTGTTGAGTTTGTGGTGGCAATTTCTCTTGCATTATTAGTGGTGACATATATTGGAGTAAAGTATGAGAGTATTGAGAATATGATGGATGGTAAGAGATATAAAATAGTAATTTCATAAGAGATGTTGCAAGCTTATGACATTCAAGAAGATAGTGGTAGTGAGTTGAGGCATAGGTAGTAGAACCATTAGGAGAAATAGGCTATTGAACATAGTATCCATAAGGGTCTAGCTAGCAATAAGGGTATTACTTGTTTGATGATGGGATCTTCCAAAATTGTGGGTTTTGCCACTATTATTAATAGTAGTATTGAGGTTAAGGAAAAGTCCCACTTGGATGGTACTATTGGTTGTAGGATTTTCTATAATTGCATTATGGATAAGGTAATCTCCTCAACATTTTCTTTTTCATGAACTTGAGATTCAAAGAGAAAGCCCTAGACTCTTGTAGATGTAACATAACTAGGCAACAACCCTTTGGATGTTCATATTGATAGATGTTACATTCATCATTTTCCTCTAATTTTGAGTTTGCAACCCCTTTTACTACTGTAGGTTTCCCTTCTTGACAATATGTATTCCTTTCTTGTTCTTTTTCCTCTTCTTATCTTGTTCAATTAATTATCCTTACTTGACACTATCCTTCATGATTTTCAAGTTGTTTGTAACTTTTTCATCTATTAATTCCCACATATTATCTACCCTTGTTGCAATCTTAAGGATAGACTTTTGTATTAGTAAGACTTTACATGAAATCACCTCATCAAGAGCTACCTCTTCTTCCTAATTACAAATATGGACCTCTTTCTTGTGAGGGGTTAGATCTTGATTCTACTCCTCTATGCTTTTCCTTTTGCACAAATCTCCTTCTTCTTTTACCACTTTTTCAATTAGTCTCTTTGTATCTGATGAACTCTCAACTTTGATAATCTTCCTTGGGCATAGATCCCAAGGCTCTTCCTAATTTTGTTACAAAGCCCATCTATGATGTGACAAAGTTACCTTTTTTGAGAAAATCCATGGCCCAAGCATCTATGAAATAGAGAATAATATTTGCCTAAGGTTGTATCAAGGATTTCATGGTTTTCTTACTTTCACCTTTGGATTTGTTTTTTTAGATTGGACATTCTTGAATAGGTTTGGTATTTCTTGTTGAAGAGCTCAAGCATTGTGGAACACTAATGGATTGTATTTGATTTCAATATTCTATACCAAATTTCATCTTCTTTTATTAGTATCCTAGTGAAGAGCTTAAGCTTAAGTTTAATATTTTACAAGGTGTAGGCATCATGGAATACTTGTAAATAATGTTGTGGATCAAAATTGTAGCCTCCCTCAAATTTAGGAATGCTATTCATATTAAGCTATTTGATGAAACTTTTCCTTTGATGCTTGTGAGGTATCCTTACTACCTTCCTAATCTATATCATGCTTCTAGTAGCCAATACAAATTTATCATCATCAAATGTTTCATAGTCATCATCTCTACTACTATCTACCTAATAGTGATGGTCTTGTATGTGTTCCCTTTGGTTCCTTCTATTCTAACTTCAATTTCTATTTCTATCTCCATCTTAATCCTTGCTATGATATCTATTGTAGGTCCTCCTATGATGATCACCAAGTTTTCTACTTTGATCTCTTAATAAGACTCTATGTTCATGCCTACATTCATCTTCATCAAAACTAGATGGTGAAGATGAAAAGGAAGATGGTAAATTAGGACTATCATGGCTACTATATCTTCTCGTATGGTCCCTTGATTCACCTCTTCTAGGTTTGTTGGATGTCTTAGGCCTTAAGGTCCTTCTTGTGAACTTCTTCCATCTCCTCTAGGATTATCTACAATAGTTGAACATAGTCTTTGATAGTAAGGGTCTAAATAAGCATATGAGACCCTTTCTTGCAATGGTTCATATCAAACATCTTGAATATAAATCCTATCATTTCTCCTACCAATGTTCTCATTGTGTGATGGAATATCAACCCTATGTGAAGAAGACATGTTTACAACTAATAAGTTGTGTTACTTAAAATATTAATATTTCCTAAAAGATAAATTTTTAATGCTTCTTACAATGATCTTTTATAATATAACTAATCTAGATCACTAGCACCATCTTCGGTAATGATGCTAATGATAAGCAATGAAAGTTCCCTACACCCAACCATATGAATCACAAGTGTTCATGCACAATCTAGTTGGACTCCATGGATGGGACTACTATGGTATCTACATCATAAGCATTAATTGTAAATCACTATCTTTGGAATTGGACTAGTGATAACTCTATCACACATGGTTTAGTTCAAAGTGAGGCATATAATTATGATGTTGTTGGGGTTTTGAATTATAATATAAAAATTAATTAATTAATAACATGAAGATAAATCCTAAGCTAACATAAGGATGATGACTGTATATTTCTAGCTTGTCATACATGTTCTGAACACACGTACCCATTGCTAGAATTACCAAATATCATGCTACTGGGTGAACTAAGTGATAGTGCTACTTGGATTCCCAAGTGAATAAGTGTTTACACTCGAAATAGGTCATGTTCATTCCACCAAAAATTAATATGAATAAAAATATAAATATTAATGAAGTACATAGAAAGTAAATTGTATTGAAAAAATATATATTCTAAGTTCTACAATGAATATGAATCAATCTTGATCTTAGTACTGTTCATGGCATGTGTTCAATACAATGCCACTTAAATGAAATATTGTACAATTAGCTCAAATCTATATGTCATGTATTCACTGATTGTTTGCTAAGATTACAAAAACAAACTAAAAGAATTTGACTATATTACTAAATAAATGATGCTAAATACATGGTCAATGCTCATATATTTATAGGTAAATATAGAGACTACATTAATACATATGCATTGATGCATCTTAGGCTACATTAACAAGGATATGTCAACACATATGTGTCAAGGTAGCTATGATATAGTAGATGCGATGTAGCATCTACAATATAGTAGCCAACTAAGATGCATCAACATAGATGTAATGTAGTATCTACGATATCACAGCCAACTAATACACTTGACCAATGATGCTTCATGACAATGAAAGTTGAATAATCAATTTTTTTTTACAATATTAATTCCTTTTTTAGAGGCTCAAGGACGGAAAATTTTTCATTTGCTATTTTTTTTTTATTTCTAATTGATGTGATCTTTTCTTCTTCTTTTTATAAGGAATCCTTTAGTAAGAAGTGAGAACTCATGAGGGCACTTCTGAAAAAGGACAATGCCTAATTATTTTCCTACCCTAGGGGGAAGGTTTTTTCGAATTGGTTGGAAGGATGAGAATCTAAAAAATTATCCTCAAAATTATTAAGCTTTTTCTTTATACTCTCTCTTTGATGGTCTAATGTACTCTAAATTTTTTAAATATTATTTTTCATTTTTTTGGGGTTTGACATACTCCCCTGAGGATTGTTAAACTTAGAAGTAGGGATGAATAAGTTTCCCAAAAATAATTTTAGCAACAACCAAATTTAACATGGTTCCCCAACTTGGGTAGTCCACAATCAAAGGGAAGATCGCTTGCATACCTCCTGACTTTCTTCCTCTCAAAATGTGGTTTGCGGGGTACCACACCTTGTATAGCTCTAAGCTCTACTTCAAAGTGATTCAATCCCACAAATCCACTCTACCAGGTCTTGACAAGATTAGCATGTGGTTTTTAGGATTTCACAACCTTTACAACTTGAGCTCTACTTCAAAGTGTTGTGGTGCTACACCAACATCAATCACACAAGATCTCGATAAGCTCAAGGATAATGCCTTCTCACAAGAAGGAAATCAACCCCACAGGACAACAAAAGAGAAAGAAATATTACAAGGAAAGGATGCAACTATTTTTCTGGTCCTTACACTTTGAGATGCAATACAATAGATCTCTTGTAATAGCACAAAAGATAGTACAATGAGACACACAAATACAATAGAATAGTATATACAATGATTGCTTAATGTTGACACTGGCTTGTGTACAATACTTGTACATTTTCCAAGAGAATGAAGCTCTATTATAGTGTAGATGTTCCTGAAATCATCTCATAATTCATGCAACGACTATCTAATGGTCACTAGAGACATCTTCTTCTTGATTTAGACATCTCACTACATTAGAATTCCATTCAGGAAAGATGTCTTCTTTATAAGGGAGATGTCTTTGAGAAGACATCTTCTTCACATGAAAGACATCTACTATTTCTAAGAGATGTCTTCTTTTGAGCAACCTTTAACTTGGCCAAGACATCTTTATCATTAGGGAGACATCTTCTTTTGATAGTAGACATCTACTATTTTTGCAAGACGTCTTCATTGGTTCTTCTTCACTTTGGCCAAGACATCTACTGTTGTTGGGAGACGTCTTCACTTGATGGGAAACGTTTGTTGATTTTTGGAGACATCTTCTTTGCAATTAATTCTTCAATGCTAAGGCTTCTTTTTGAATAGTGGAGCTAAACTTGTAAGTCTTTGTTCCTTGTCCATGTTCTTTGAACTCCTACATGCTTCCATGAGACCTTATATATGTCCTTCTTCTTTGGGCTCTCCTTTTTTCTTCATCCAAGTTCTTGTCCTACACATACAACAGCCACATAAGCATCCTTGTTCTCCATTTTTCTTAAGGTTTTGACATACCAAAAGGCCAACACCCCCTCCCCCAAAAAATGAACTAACTAAATAAAAATAATAATATATTACAACTATATCTTTAGATGTATATGTATTACAATTATTTTGAGATTTTAACACACTTCACTTCCCCTCTTAAAAAAAGATATAAATTAACCACTTAAGCCACCTTTCTTTGGCAATAATTATTAAAAGTAGGAAATGTCAAAATATGAAATAAGTTAACTATAGATACATCCCAAAATGTATAACCATCATGATACATTAGAAGACTTATATCATAATATAGCAATGCCTCCAATGTGACTCAAATTAGCAACCTATTGTCAAATAACATACTGAGTGATGAGACGCGACATGCACTGTGCCGTGATATCGCGTCTTCCCCTGTGATATAGCGTACGCAATATCACGGTCCGCCGCCATATCTATAAATAAGAGATGGCACTCCCCTTATTTCCCAATCCTGGCTAGAAGTAGCGAAGCTCTGGCAAATTGATCACTCCAGAGTTAGAATTTTTCCCATGTGCCCGCAGTAGGAGTCCCAGAGTGAACGGCTCTTTATTCGAGCAGCTTGTAACCTGAACCCAAGTTGTGTACGGAAATAAAGACGAACTTGATTGGATAAACCTTGCAGTACATGGTTTTATTGTTGTTTATTTACTGCTTTCCTAGTGCGCACAAGTACGACTTGATTACGAGCGTCTACGGATGTGTACGGCTAATCAAGGAATCGGCTGCTTGTCGCAACGCATGAGTACGACTTGATTACGAGCATTGGCTGCTTGGTAACCCAGTAGCGTATTCCAGGATTCTGCGCTTGGTAATCCCAGTGGTAGTCCAATGTGTACGGCTAGTCAAGGAATCGGCTACTCATTGCTAGGCTAGAACGTGTGATAAGTACGACTTAGTTACGAGCACCCACGGGTGTGTACGGCTAGCTAAGGAATCGGCTGCTTATCACACTTAAGCTAAATAGGTGCCTCAGTACGACCACTTCGAGCACTTGCGTTACGTGTGGTGATCCCAGTAACGATTAGCGTTTGGTAAGCCACAGTTGCATAGTTCAGGGTGTGTCCGGTAAGTGGGAACGGATGCTGACGCTAGTTAATTTAGACTTAGGACATTAGTTAGAGTTAGCTTAGTTTCTCAACCCTTTCCTCTGATAGCATAGAAGATAAACCGAAAAATACCAAAAAAATCACATACCTCAGACTTGCTTAACCATACACCGTGACACTTACAAGCAAGCCTGGGAAGACAACGAACGATTAACCCCAAGTGTTTCTTGTGGTGTTAAGGCATTTAGTCTGCGGAGTTCGACCGGATCGCGCGTGCACGCTCGTATTCGTATGGTTGAGTGTAGGGGTACCTCGCCACTCATCATTGGCGCCGTTGCCGGGGACTAAGTGTTTTTTCGCCAATTGAACATAAGGGATATCACTCACATCGTTGTGAGCTTAAAACGAACCTTAGGGTTAATCAGTTAATCAAGAACAATAAATAACGGTGAAATTAGCACACCAGTAGAAATGGCTTCTTCTCACGAAATCAACTCACCTAAGGACAATACAGGAGAAAGTCAGCATCATACGCATAACCGAGATCAACCATGTCCTCAACAATCCAAAGTCACATATACTCATCCCGATGAGTATGTGCCAGATTTTACCTTTGTTTTCCATCAAGATGAGCAACTGCGGTGGAGAGACATGCAAGGTAACATCGTGTTACCCCCAGATCGCTCTGCTCCCAACATGCTTTTCCGTGCCTTGGTACAGATTGGCATGCATGAGCTGTTCGCAGAATACGTTTTGGATGACCATGACACAAGGGATTATCATCCCACAAATGCCCAACGTATTCGGGACGAAAGGCAGGAGAGCCAACATTCACTATTGAAGGGCAAGGTTCCCCACGTCATTAGTGAAATAGGAGAAGAGGAACCCCTCACGATGGGTTTCTTAGAAAATGATGTTCCTCCTCCTCACTCTAGTGAAGAGGTTAGGCATCAGGGCCTTAGATCAACGATACATATTCCAGGCTCTGATCCCCGTGAGCACCAGCTGTTCACGGCAGGAACAACTACTCACACTAATGACGGACTCGTTGATCGTCACAACGATCGGGGCCGAAGCAGCCGAAGAGAAGGCAAGAAACATCACCATGGTGATGGATCCCCTTCTTCTTCTCCTTCATCTCATCATTCACCCTCTCCTTCCACATCTGGGCGCAGCCACCATGAGCATAACGCGGAGAGTAAAGGTAAAAGAGATGAAATGCCTCGACAGGAAGGTCGAGAGGAGTTAGGACAAGGGCAAGGACGTAGGGAGAATAGGGAACCACCACGTAGACATCACAGACGTCATGAAAGAGATGATCATGACGAACCCCTATTCGCAACCCGAAGTATGCTTGATATTAGAGAGGCAGTTAGGATTCCCACAAGGCATTTAAAGGACAGTAGGATCAAGCGTTTGGACATAAATAATATCCCACGTTTTGAAGGGGGATACAACGCTGATCCTCAGCATCATTTACAGGCATTCCACGATGCCTGTGCCTTGCAGAACATAGATAATGAGTGGCAGAAACTCAAGTTGTTCCCTAGGACACTCACTAAAGAAGCAGAGAGCTGGTACCGGTCCTTAGAACCGGAAACCATCAGGAGGTGGAGTACGATGCTTGAATTGTTCAACAACAAATATCAAACGTACTCCAGAGTGTCTAACTTGCGTAAGCAGATCCAAGGCTGGAAACAAGGAGCTCATGAATCCTTGGATGCTGCCATGGCCCGTTACTACACACTGCTACATCGTTGCCCGGGCCATGGGTACGCTAAGCGGGATCAACTTCGCCACCTCGTGGATGGGCTACGAAATGAAACGAGAAGAACTCTTGGGACTTACGCCCAAGGGAGACTCTCCCAACTAAGAGCCCATGAAGTTGAAGTATTGTTGGAACAAGTAGCGCAAGAAGAGGGTGAGCTACGGAAAAGAGAAAGTGCGGAGGAATACAACCGTGATCCCTCCCTTCGTAAGAAGGGAGTGAAATTCTGTGATGAGGAGGATGAGTCACCACTCGAAGAGTTGGTGAACAGGAAAACTGTGCCGATCCAAAAGTTAACAACGGAGGTATCGGCTAAGGTAGACCAAATGTGGGATTCCTTAGACTCACGAATAGAAACAGTCCTGAAAATTGTAGAAGAGTCTAAGGATGAGCAAAGTAGTGATAAAAGCAAAGACAAGCGGAGAAACTTTAACCCTGCACATAACAAGGGTAAGGGAAAAATCTCTAACTCCGATGAGGCTGAAAATTCTGATTCAGACAATGACGGTGGATGTGAGGTCTGCTATTATGACCATCCTAAGGGATGTTGTCCAATTATCTCACATCTGCAGGAGTCTGGGGTGTATGCATTAAATCCAAGACTTAATCAACGGCAAACACCCAGAAGGTTACCTTATCCACAAGGTAACCCGAGGCAGTTCCACCAACCCTTGACGTATTATCCAAGTGGAACACCTCCGCAGCCCATCGAGCAACATCAGCAGTGGCAATACCCACAGTCATGGGGGATGCCACAGCCAACACATCGATACCCTTACCGGCAGCCTGATCCTTATGGTTATTATGTGCAGCAGCCAGTTTCTCCAGGTGACGCTATGAGTCACACTCCACGCCGTCACTACTACGCTCGGGAGTACTTCAGAAGGACTCCTTCTCCTCCGGGAGACATTCCACATTCTGTCCATCCTCTAACTCCACCCGCACCTTTTCCTCAAGTAGTTCCCATAACACCTCCTGCTCCAACAATGCAAGGGGAATTACCTACCCAACCGCAGCAACGTCACGCCGCGAGATCTGTAAATATTCAGAGTGTAAATATCCAACCGGACACTAGTTCTGGCGATAACTGTACAAAAAGGAGACCCTTTTTCAGAACTAGGAGCCCGGATAGGCTCTCGCAACAACAAGCGGACGGGTATATGTATAGGCCTCTAACTACTAACACTTCGGAGCACCCTTCAGTCCAAGGGAATGTAACGCATACGGTTATGCTAACACATACCGTAACTGACTGGATCAAGGTAGGCCACCTTCCCAGGAAACTAACTGACCCTGGGAGTCCCTTTATTCATTTGCAGATCGCTGGGAATGCGCCACATCGAGCTCTTCTTGACTCAGGTTCCGGAGTCAACTTAATTTCGCGAAAGATGTATCACGCCTGGAACCTGCCCCAACTTAAGAAGAGCAACATTCAACTGGAGCTGGCAGACCAGTCCATTGCCATCCCATTGGGTTTGGTGGAGGACGTTATCACCACTGTGTGTGGTTGGTCCTACCCAGCAGACTTCCTAGTGATCGATGTTAACAACAACGAAGGGGACTTCCCAATTATAATGGGAAGGGCATGGCTAAGCACAGTAGATGCATGCCTTAGGATCCGTGATCTTTCCTTGGAAATCTCCAAGATAAACATATGTGGAAAGATCGAGAAGAGGATAGTTCCATGCATCACATACAGTGATTCATCGGGTGATGACACGGAGGAAATGTCTCCATGTCACAGGTGTGCCCAGGAAACTCTGCAACAAAGATGCCTGTATGTAGCAACCACACAAGAAGTAGTAGACACCCCGTGGTTGACAGCTTCTCATAAGGGCAAACAAATATGCATGGAACGAACTGAGGCAACTCATGCCAACAACCGTGGCATAGACACATTGGAACGTGAGCGTCGCCAACTTCCACCCCTGAATCTAAGATCATCATTTGGGAGAAGTTGGGCACTGCTTAGAAATTCAAATAGGCGCTCAATACTTCGGATCTCTCCCTCACAACTCAGTCATGGGGGAGATGGCCACCTATGCTAATCATATGGGGCCCTCAGTTCTTTTTCAGTTTTTGTTTTACACATTTTTGTTTTACAACGTTTTTGTTTTTCACATTTTTGTTTTACAATTTCTTTAACTTTTCTAATTTTTGTTTTACAAATTTCTTTAACTTTTCTTGTTTTTGTTTTACAACATCGTTATATTTTTCTATCTTTTTGTGTGTGTGTGTGTGTGTGTCTTCCATCATGTAAATTCGTCACCCAATAAGTGTTCGGGCCGATGGGATGAACTGTTTTTCATTAATTGCTAATGTTTGGTTTTTACCTTTAAGTTACATTGTTGATACTAAGGTATGTTCTTTTGATATGGCAGGCAATGAGATCACTTCATCCATCCATCCATCAAGTCTATGGTCTCCCTTGGCTTGGAAATGTACAGTTCCCTCTTAATAAGAACTTCAATGAACAGGTGACTGGGCATTTCTCAAACTAAGGAAGGACTCAAGGATTGCAAAGGGTGTGACTTCAAGGGAACTTGATGTTTTTGTGTTGGTCATTCACTTGGGTGCTTGGATGTTTTCTTCTTGGGTTTTCTTGCCGTTCCGATGTTACCCAATAATCGGAAGCTGAGACAATAAAAATAAGAAGTCTTTACATGGTGTGGTCCCCACACATAAAAACACAAAACACAAAAAAAAAGAGAAGAAAAGAGAGAAACCAAAAGTGAGGATTCAAAGCACACCCCTTAGATGGAATAAAATTTGGGCTGTCAGCACTGGTTATGGAACCAAAGTGTTCCCTCTAACTAAAGCCCTTCTCGCTTTCCATTCTCTCCTTTGTTTCGTCGGAATGGTGGTGGCTCTTCGCAGATGCATCCTTGTTATCCAAGTGTATGGTTTGACCAAATTCATTGATGTGAAGTCACTAGAAGTGGTTGGTTTGAGCCTGAGTTGGAATGAGATTCGCCAAGTCACATTAATCATCAAACACACAAGGGGCTGTACACCACCTTGTTCTTGGGATTCCATTCCACTTCTCTTCTTCCCATCCTCATATCCATTGTTCATCTCATTACCGGTTGTATCATTAGTATATATTTTGGTTGATGCATTGTTTTCTTTTTGGTAAATTCTTACGGTTAAGACTTTAACTCTTGTTCCAAAGGACATTCCCAGAGCCTACGGACTCTTTGAATATGGGATTGTCAGGGCATTAAGGGCATGAGCCTGCTTTGGGGAGGACCCACTGACATTCCTATTTGGAACCTTAGTTAACTTCTTTTCCTTAACATTTTTGCAATTAATTAACATTTTTGTTCATTTCCATCATGACATCCCTTTTATCGATGCCATAGTTGTCCCTTTTTACCTATCGTTCCTATTCCTTTTCTTTCTCCATTCTAATGCTACCGAAGGTTCGCGATTAGTCATGGGGGTACGGGGCCTGATTTTTCGATTTTTATCCTAAGACCCGGATTTTTTCATTTTTCTTCCTAACCCCTACACCTTTGGTAGTCATCATCTACATTTTCCCAGATCCATATTAGCCATACCACAACTTAGCCAAGGAACCTAAACCGAAGCAAGGTATGATTTACTTAATGATTCAATTACCCTTGCTAATATATGATTGTGTTGTGTGTGCAGATGGCAATCATACAACAATAGAATGGATCTGGCGTAAACACTTGAAATGGAGCCGCACTGAAGCAGCTATGCAAGGAGCAGGATCGATAATGAGCTTACGGATGGACAACGAAAGGCGCAATCTAGGCGTTGGCAGCAACAAGACACTTCTCTCTTCTTCTCTTCTATTCTCTCTCCTCTTTTCTCTCAGCTACCAAATGTGGCCTGATGTCATAGTAATAAGGTATTCACCCTTGTTGTCATGAACACCAGTTTTGTCAAGTCTTGTAATAAAAATTGTTCACATGTCATCCCATTAGTTCCATTTCCCCTAATAATCCCATACCTACATGATATCATTGTAAGGAACTCGAGGACGAGTTTTCATTCAGTCATGGGGGTATGATGAGACGGGACATGCACTGTGCCACAATATCGCGTACACGATATCGCAGCCGCTGCGATATTGCATCCCATGCGATATAGCGTACGCGATATCGCATCTTCCCCTGCGATATCGCGTACGCGATATCGCGGTCTGCCGCCATATCTATAAATAAGAGGTGGCCCTCCCCTTATTTCCCAATCCTGGCTAGAAGTAGAGAAGCTTTGGCAGATTGATCACTCCAGAGTTAGAATTTTTCCCATGTGCCCGCAGTAGGAGTCCTAGAGTGAACGGCTCTTTATTCGAGCAGCTTGTAACCTGAACCCAAGTTGTGTACGGCAATAAAGACGAACTTGATTGGATAAACCTTGCAGTACATGGTTTTATTGTTGTTTATTTACTGCTTTCCTAGTGCGCACAAGTACGACTTGATTACGAGCGTCTACGGACGTGTACGGCTAGTCAAGGAATCGGCTGCTTGTCGCAACGCATGAGTACGACTTGATTACGAGCATTGGCTGCTTGGTAACCTAGTAGCATATTCTAGGATTCTGTGCTTGGTAATCCCAGTGGTAGTCCAATGTGTACGGCTAGTCAAGGAATCGGCTACTCATTGCTAGGCTAGAACGTGTGATAAGTACGACTTAGTTACGAGCACCCACGGGTGTGTACGGCTAGCTAAGGAATTGGCTGCTTATCACACTTAAGCTAAATAGGCACCTTAGTATGACCACTTCGAGCACTTGCGTTACGTGTGGTGATCCCAGTAACGATTAGCATTTGGTAAGCCACCATTGCATAGTTCAAGGTGTGTCCGGTAAGTGGGAACGGATGCTGATGCTAGTTAATTTAGACTTAGGACATTAGTTTTTGTTAGCTTAGTTTCTCAACCCTTTCCTCTAATAGCTTAGAAGATAAACCCAAAAAATACCAAAAAAATCACATACCTCAGACTTGCTTAACCATACACCGTGACACTTACAAGCAAGCCTGGGAAGACAACAAACGATTAACCCCAAGTGTTTCTTGTGGTGTTAAGGCATTTAGTCTGCGGAGTTCAACCAGATCGTGCGTACACGCTCGTATTTGTATGGTTGAGTGTAGGGGTACCTCGCCACTCATCACTGAGCTAACCACTTGATGAGTGGAGGAGTAGTTCATATGCCTAACAATACAAATTACAAGCATTCACATATGACCTTATTGTAATTCAGAAATTAGACTAGTATGGTACCTAAATAACTAAACATGATTGTGGATCACTATCTTTCTAATTACACTTGTGTTGGCCTTATTTCCTATGGTTTAGTATAATTGAGGTATATGATCTTGATGTTGTTTTGGCCATAATGAAAATATTATTGAAATTTTAAAAATACATCTAACTTAAGGTAAGTATAATTAGTAAATTTAATAGAGCCTATGAAATAAGCATTTTTCCTAGCTTATTGTACTTATCTTTAACTTACATTAATGTTGCTAGGTTACCAAGCGTCCACTCTTGGGTGTACTAAGTGACATACTATAGTGATTATGAAACATTAATATTTTATGCTTCAATTTGGTTGTACTAGTTTTGTGTATCTAACATGCATGGAAAACATAAATTACTAGTATAAGTATGAATTAAAGTAATCATTAAGCTAAGTTGCATTAAAAATAAATAACATTAAAAGTAAATCTAAACTAAGTTAAAGTACTAAAATGGAATGGAATAATTTGAATCTTTATTGTTGATCATGAAATGTGTCTAGGTACAAGGCACTCAAATAAACACTCTAAACAATTACTACAAACCATGTTATAGGCACTCAATAACTATTCTAAGTGTTATGAGAAAAACCATAAGAACTTCACTATAAATGTTGATCAAATGACGCCATAAATACAATTGGTGGTGCATTTATATAGGCATTTATTGCCACTATGTTAATTCTAATGTGTCAACACAAAATATCCTACATTAACACTAAGTTATCAACTATTTCACTATTCATCATACTCCCACAATTGACTAAAAATTTGTCTCGAGTTAACAACATTGGAACAGAGTTTGTTTACAAAATATGGGAGTTGACTCAACTAAATAACTAGTTAGAGTGCTGCATTATAGAATTTGTTTTAAGTGCTTAACATTTTTATAAAACAAAAAAACTTGGAGATATTATCCTTTTACAATTTGTGTAGAAATTACATAAAGTGCTAAGGCCTATGCCTTAAGTTGTGCTTGGTGGCAATAGCTCCTACAGTGGCTTTTATACCTTGAGGGTTCTTGTGGCTATTGTCCTACTATTGCTTTCATGCTTTTTAATTTAAATATTTTGATCAATGTCCTCATCTTCTCCACCTTCATCCTGGGATTAGAATTGTCTAAGCAAGTTCATCTAGATGTAGTGTTGATAGCACTTCCCAAGAACATAATAGAGTTGAAAACATTTCATGAACATTGATAAACCATGAAAAAATTTATTTTATTCAATGTTGAATACATTTACTATGCCTTTAAGCTCTTGATCATTAAGAATTCTCTTAACTAAGCCCTCTACAACATCTCTCTAATATGTAATTTTGGCCTTAAGAACTTCAAGATTCATGGTTGCAATTTGTAGTCTTTAGTGTGGCTTGTGGTGAATCTTGTATTTCTTCTCATACAACAAGTATGAGTTGACCACTTGTTTTTTCAACTCTATGCAAGGTCAGTTGGTAGTTAACATTATAAGGTTGGCATAGCCTAGGTTGGCGAGCTTCATGTATTCTATCATCTTTTCAATTGGTAGCCTTTTCATTATGATCTCAGCCTAATTATAGGTATTTAGATCATCAAAGATGGGTTTTCATGTGTTACCTTGGAGCTAATGAAGGGATTGGTTGACTTTTGTCTTTATCAATAAAATTTCTTTTTCATTAATTTTGATCTTCATGTTCATCTATTTCCTATAATGATTTTTAATCTTTTCATATTTCAAGGCTTCATTCTTCTAGGTGATGATCTCAATGACTACTTTTTTCTTGATGGTCCTAACTTCCTCCATGGAGAGATTATGATTTTCAACTACCAACTTACATGCATCCACATTAACTTTTGCTATCTACTACTAGAGGTTCTTAAGACATCCTTTTATCTATTCCTTTTTCTTTTTCACCTTAAACAACCTTAGGTTTTTTTTAGCTAACTTTCAATTCTCCTTGCACACTATGTCAAGATCATTGTTTGATCTAGTTAACATTACTTCTATCAAGAATACATTCTATGTGATGTTTTTCTTCTCCTTATTTACTTACTACTACTTAACCTTTAATTACTCAAAGGCTTCAGCACTTGTAAGGCTAGGTTGGTAGATGGTAGGGTCTAATAATTAAGCATAGAGTCATGTGACTCATCTCTTACATGTTGGTTTATCAACTTTGCCTCATGAATTTGAGTTTTAGTAGGTTGCAATGATGTCTTTAGGGATGTTGAAAACTTCTGGAATTGATGTTCTAGCTTCCACTAGTCTCTTCAACATTTCTTCATGTTGGCTCGTACTCATTCTTTATCCAACATACCTTGAGCTAATCCTTGTAGATATTTGAATGTTTACAATTGCAGAAAATTCTAAAATTGGTGGTGTAGGAACTTTCAATGCTTCACTAATTCAATTGGCTACTACTTCAATGGTTGTTCTTTGCTCCTTGTGTGTCATTATCATCATTGTGACTTCATTCCCCTTTTATAGCCTAACTAAGAAAGTTGCAACATTACCTAAGATTTTTTGTAACCATTTTATAGGGAAGGATACTATAAATTCTCCCATGATAAGGTTCACTAGGATGGTGGATTGTCTCCATTGTGGATTGAAAAGGTTAGAGAAATTATCTTGCTACCAACTAACTATTCATGTCACTTCATCAAGATGGCTCATGAGAGGATCATAGTTTTTCAATTCTTTAATAGGTTCTTCTTGTGATGTTCCTACTTCATTGATTCTAATTCTAACATATGATGCTTTTGCTACTACTCCTATGTCAAATGGTGGAGGTGTAACCTCCTCTTAAAGCTTATGTTGTGACTTCTTCTTCATCAATTATTATCATGATGTTGTTGTGGCCCTTTATAGAACATCATTAGAATAATGAGCAATTCCTTCCATTTTATATAATTTTCAAATAATACATGGAAAGAGATGTTTCTTTTTATCTTCTTTATTTTCCATAAAAATTTTTTCAATCTCCAAGAAAATGAGGTGTGGTAGGTTGATTGAGAATTTTCAATTGAGTGCCATCTAGGCCCTAGCAAAAAAGGATGTAAGTATGTTGGATCATACCATAGGATTCAATTCGTATGCAATAATTTTAAAGTATATTGTTTATACCTAAGTTTTTGCTACATATTTCTTCTAATTAACTACATAAGACCTTTTCATCTATTCTTTATTTACTTTCATATCAGATTAAGTTGACACTTCTACAACTTTAGTTTTCATGTTCAAGATCTCTAGGGCATCAACAATGACTTCAACCAATAGGAGATGGGGATGTCCTTGATCTTGACTATCATATCTCCCTAATAGTTATTCCAGAAGATCTATATCTCTTCTAGGTATCATTTTGCATTAGTTGAAATGGTGGATCATAATGGAGATGCATACAATTAGTCTTAGATCTATTAGGATGCAAACTCTAATAAGGGTCTAAAACTTGGATATTAAAGAATAGAACTTTGAATTTCATTGATACAAATCTTCTCTAGGAAAGCTTTTGTAAAAGTCACTTTAAGGTTGGGCCTTGGTCTTGGTGTTCTATCTTACCTAGATTACTTAACTCTACAGTGGATATCTACTTAACAAAGTCCACTTTCCATTCTTTCTTTGCATGTCTTATTGCATATGTTCCCTCATGTTCCTATGGCTATTCGCATTCACTTCCTTATCCATCTTATGGAATTTTTTTTCTTATGTTGAGATGTACCACATGCCTCTAGAATGTCTTAGGCAGCATCTACAATCACATTAATTATTACTTGTTAATTTTTCAAATGATTTTATATGAGTTTGATTCTTTGTTGGTCTTAGTATTAGTCTAATTTTGGAAAATCCTAGCATTAACATCCTTAAATGATTATAGTATAAAATCTTGGAGGCTTTAAGTTAGGTAAATTATCTTAATTTTATAGTATTCTAATTAATTGTTAATGCTAACTATCTTGAATGTTCAAAACTTGGAGGTTTTAAAAGATTTTAAATCATATATTAGATGCCTCCACAATGTAGAGCTCAACTTTGGGAGCTCACAAGTTTTTGAATGAACAAGATTGGAGGTTTGAATTGCTAGATATAGTAGTTGGAAGGTTTTGGCTCTTAGAGACAGCAAAAACTCCTATTGCATGAAGTGAAAATAATGAAAAATTTCACTAATGATCAACGTGTATATATAGGGGTTATATACCATGTCAACAAAGGTTACTAAATCAACATTGCACCATTGACGAGGGCTAAAGTCAGAAATTTTCTTTTAATTTTGTGATGCTTAATTTTCTTTGGATTTTTTAAGATCAAATTAGAGTCATATGAAGTATCATAAGCTATGAATACATTTAGATGTTTATGTAAGGTTGGAATGATGAATTAACATGATTAGAAGCTTGAAACATATTAGAAATTAGGAATTTCCGATCTTAAGTTCAATAAGAAAGTAAAAAGAATTGGATATATGGTTATGCATTATGATGAAGATAATAACACTTTGATATTTTGGAATTATGAAGTGAGTCCATGAGCTAGATTGTTGAGAGTCGAACTAGTAGATCCTTCCTATAGTAGGCTCTTACCTATAACATCCTTGTATGACAATTTCATAAGGTGTTCATGGACATTAAGAAAATTAAATGATAGTCAAATCACTATTCCAACATCCACACAACTATTATCATTAGAATCCTACACTATACTAAGCAAAACCATCAATTGATAATTTTAGGTAGCAATAAGGTGTAACAAATATAGAAGGGATTGTAGAGGTAGGGATGTAGTGTACCCTACCATGTTCATAGTGGATCCTTATGTTGAGAATGGTTAATATAACTAACAAGAATATCTGTTAAGATTCCAAAACAAGATCATACCTCTTCTAATAACATTGCATTATGTCATCTTAGGCATACCATCATGAGATCAATCATGATGAGTCATGTCTTGGTAGGGCTTTGATATCAAATATATTCAATATTGAAGCCACATTATTGGGTATTCGATATTGGGGCACAACCTCTAATGTCAGGGATCCAATATCACCCCTTCCATGCTAGCCTATAAATACAACACTTGGGTGCATAGTTTGGATAGATTTCAATAGATTTTATAATATACATAGAGAAGTTTTGTTAGTTTCTAGTGCATGCCAACAGTGTGATGTTAAGTGATTGTATGACATTCTTATTCAAGTGTAACGTACTTGGACACATTACATGCTCGGCAATAAAGATTGAGATTACTTCCATCATTGTAGCATCCACTTAGCTTTATTATTATTAATTACTTAAATGCTTACCATTTTCCTTAGTTAACATTTATCATTTATTACTCTTTATTGTTTTTGTCATTAAATGGAATGAGTACGACTAATTGCGAGCACTTAAGTTAATTACTTGGTAACCTAATTGTGTTATTGTTTGGTACACCTAGTACTGGGATACTTGGTAATCCTAGTGGTAGTTGCACAAAGTCCAAGATGTGTATAGAAGGTTAGGGATGGATACCCATTGCTCATAGGCTAGTATAGACTTTACTTTCCATTATTAATTAGTTTAAATAATTAATTTCTTTATTGTTGTTAGGAGTAGCATAAGGCCAAAACAACATCAAGAATCATATGCCTCAGTTTGGACTAAACCATACATGACAAAATTACCACTAGTCCAAGTGGGAAGACAATGAACTATGATCAAGACATAATGATCTAGATGCCACAACTGGTCCCATTCATGGAATTTAACTAGATCATGTGTGAACACTTGTGATTCGTATGGTTGAGCACAGGGGTACTTACCACTCATCATTGGTGCTGTTGTTGGGGATTGTGCTAGTTATTAAGATTAGTTATATTATACACGATCATTGTAAATGCATTAAAAAATTATCTTTCAAAAATATTAAGTCACACACATCATTAACCAATAATAATGTCTCTTTCACATGGAAGTGATAATGCATTGTATGAAGAGAACATTCATTGAAGAACTAATGAGATATATATTGAAGAAAATTGGAGTGAACAACCTCATGTAGGATTTCATATGTTCATAACCATCCTAATTACACTCAAGGACTACAGTCACCTAAGGTAAACAATCCTTGAGGAGATGAAGTAATTCCTAGACCAGGGGAGGGCTCAAGGCCTAGGACCTCCTCAAAACCTAGAAAAGATAAATCAAAGGACCAAAGGGAGAACTATAGAAGCCATGGTAACTCTCCCAATTCCTCATCTTTCTCTTCCTCTTCAATGTCTAGTTATAATGAAGATGAACGTAGGTATAGAGATAAAGCTCCACAATGGGGTTGAAATAAGGATAGAACCCAACACCAAGGGAAAAATCAATGACATCAAAATGAACATAAGGCAAGATCATCACAATTAGACAAATAGAAATAGAAATTTACACCATAGCATGTATAATGTGGGTGAATCCTTGTTGGCCACTAAGAGCATGACATAGATCACAGAGGTAGTTAAAATACCCCATAGGCATCACAAGGAAAGTCACATCAAAAGGCTTGATATAAATAACATTCCTAAATTTGCAAGAGTCTATAATTCTAATCCATAACATCATTTACAAGCCTTCTATGATGCCTACATCTTACAAAACATTGAAAGTAGGTGGCAAAAGCTTAAGCTCTTTCCTAGGATACTAATAGATAAAGTCAAAGTGTTGTATAGATCATTGAAACCAAATTCAATCCATCGGTGGTTCACAATGTTGGAACTCTTCAATGAGAAATACCAAACTAATGCAAGGGTGTCCAAACTAAGGAAATGAATCCAAGGATGGAAATAGAAAAAACATGACCCTTGGATATGGCCCTAGATAGATACTATCCTCTACTGTATAGATGTCTAGGCAATGGTTTCTCTTAGGAAGAGCAACTTTTCCACATCATAGATGGGATTCATAGTCAAATAAGAGAGACCCTTGGGAGGTATGCTCAAGGTCAATTATACAAACTAAGAACCCATCAGATCCAAAGGCTGATCAAGCATGTGGCAAAAGAAGAAGAAGAACTATGTAAATAAGAAAATGTTGAGGACTATCACTAGGATCCAACTTTTCAAAATAAGAGGATTCATCTCTATGATAAGAAAAAAAGAAGCAATTCTCAATTATGTGATTTCACAACAAACCTTGCCAATGCAATAGTCTATTGCTAAACTTTAGGCAAGGCTATATAAGATTTCGAAATGGATAAACAAGAAAGTTACAACATGCATAAAAACCATAGAGGAGAGAGTAACGTAAAACAAATCAAGTGACCACAAGAAAAGGAGGAAAAGGGACCAAAGATAGGTAAGAACACTAATTAGAAAAAAGGGGAAATGGTTGTAGAAGAGTATGCTATAGGCTCAACCACCAAAGAAGATGATGGATGTGACTTTTATATATATGATCATCCACAGGGCTATTTCCCAGTCATGTTACATCTACATGAGTATAGAAGTTTGTATAGAAGAAAATGCCTAGGAAATTACCTTTCTCATAAGGTAATTATAAACAGTCCTATAATCAATCGTACTATCCTAGTGGGACTTCTTATCAACCTCAAAACTACTATCAACCACGGTGGCAAAACCCATAGTCATGGAAAAGACCATCATCAAACTAGCACTACCCTTATTGTCAACCAAACCTATCTGGATACTACATTCAACAACCTATTTCACCAATTAGTTCTACTTCCTCTACATCAAATCACTACTACTACTCTCCTGAATATCATCATCCTACAACATCTTCTATGAGGTCACCACCTTACACCTTTTAGCCTTCATCATATCCTCAATATTCTCATACTCCCCTCCATGACATGTCATAGCCAATAACATAGGAAGGTTCAAAACCACAACATCAATGAAAGAATGTCACTTATGTTGTTAACATACACAGAAATGATAATGCTAGTATATCTCCACCACAATCTCAAAAATGCCCTTTCTTTAGGATGGTTCCCATGCATAAGCATAACACTCATGGACCTACTAACTCATCCAAACTAGCACAATGCCAATCAAGTGCAACATCCTTCCTTTCACAACCTATGTCCTCCAATCCTACATAAAGGCCAACATCCATCATTACTCCAACACCTAATAAAAATGATGAATCTAGCACTATTGAGAGACAAAAGGATCCATGCATCACTAATCATGATAAAGGATGCAATCATAGGCCAAAAATCTACAAAGTTAGCACAACCCTTATTCTAACCCATTGTACTTTTCAAAACCAAGTGTGTGAATAGAAACCTACCTACATAGCTACCACTAAATAAGAAGACACCTAGTGGCTTGAAAATGAAGATTTAATGTTGTTTCCATAAATGCATGGAGCCTGCTTGTCCACATATTAATTCTTATCATTGTCAGAAGCTTAGTTGTGGGGGGGATGTCCCATCCTAAAACCAAGAATTAATAAGTGTTTTTCATCTTTTTGTTTACAATTTCTTTTCACTTTCTCATTTCTTGATACAAACTTTTCCCATTCTTTTCAACTTTTATCACACTTTGTTTTCATTTCCTTTGTCATTAATCTTGTTTGTGAATAAAACAACAAGATGTAGCCATTGGGATGAGATTTTCTCTATGTTATCAAAGTCCTAAAGAACTGATTATTTAGATAGTGAGGCCACAACATCCATCCATCCATCCCATCAATAAGAGGTTCTTACCACGGTCATAATGATATTCTTTTTCATCATCAAACTAATAATACACCTGTAATCATTGTGCTTGGATAGAAAAGTGAAGAACCAAGTGGGAATGCAAAGGGTGTGACATCAAGGGAATTTTTGGATTCTCTTGGATTGCTTCTATATGTTCTATCATGTTACTAAGGTTATAATTATATCCTTGTAAATCTAATGAAAAATGGGATTAAGAGTAAAATAAGTGTCACCTTACCATGTCACTAGAAAGACATGTTACCCATTCCAAAATGTAGTCCTCTCGTAAGGTTGACACAGATAAAAATAAAATAAAAGGGCACTAAATACATTTCTAAGGGTCCCATTGGAAAGACATGTTACCCATGCCTAAAGGTTGGTGGCTTCTTAGAGATCAAAAAGAGAGAGACAGAAGTGCCATGAATAAACTCCTTCCTTGGATGAAATGTCAAGTGATGCTACTTCTTGCAATAGTGGTAGTCTCATGTTGTCAATCCAAGAGATAAAACAATGCAGTGTCACTGGAACATGGTTTGAACTTGGCTTGAATCTTAGAAAGAAGGCATAATGATTACTTTAACCATTAATAACATACAAGGATTCATTATGCCTATGATAAGGCACCTCATGTCCCAATTTCTACAATACTTTATAAAATCCATCTCATCTCACTATCTGCATGATCATAATTTGTGGTTTTATGTAACATAGAGAAATTCTCTCAAATTGGTGGTTCTAATATGTGTGTTTTATTCAATAGGTATGCATTGCATTCAACCCCTTTGGTGCCTACAGACATTTTTAGGTTTGGTTATAGAAGGGCATTAAGGGCTAAAGCCTACTTTGGGGAGGACCCACTTGTATAAATTTTTTAACTTGTACTTATTTAACACAACTGTATCATCTTGAACCTTCCAAGTGCATAAATTTCAATCTCAAAATCATCCCTTATCACAACCCATCTGTTCTATATCATGGACTCAATACCCTTTTCTTACATCTACCAAAGCTTTTAAATTTTGCAATTCCATCTTCTAACATTATTAGTGCCTAAATATGAATTCTCACTTACCCTAGAACTTTGGACTTTACATGAAACCTTCTAACCAATCACAAAGCTTCATTTTCCATGTTGACTAGCCTCTTAAAGTGTAATTTTAATATCCTCAATATTAGGTACCCAATATTGGCTAGGAGTCAATATTGGCTACTTGATGTCAGGTACTTAATATCGGGTCAACAAAAACCTATAAATAGGATCCACATGATGCTTCAAAATTCACTCTCATCAATTGAAGCTAGGGGAGTTTTTGCATTTTTCTTTGTTAACTAAGAGCTCTACACATCCAACTTCCACATGTGATATCTAGCTCCATACTACTTTGATTTCTATGGCTTTTAAACCAATTTGATCCCAAAATGTTCAATTTACTCGGGAAAGGATGCTTTTATGGAAAATTTGCACCAATTTTCAAAATTTTCTATCACCTAAAAGGTATTATAAGGGTAAGAATGTTAAAAACTTAAAGTATTTTAATCAATAATCAATTGTATACATGCCAAAATCTTTAATTATCTTATCTAAGGAATCATAATCATCATTATAAGCCATACATAAGGGAAAAGAAACCAATTGTGAAGGGTCATAAAAGAAGTTAACACTTTTTGGGCATTTTTCTTAAAATTTTTCTAACTTTGCAATCACATGAACTAAAAAATTAATGGAACTAAGGACATGAGTAAGGTATAACCCTATTGATGATAAATGAAAAACACCTTAGTAACACCAAATCCTTAATTGATTACAAATGGCCCCAAAAATAGGAGGACAAGAAGGACCTTCGTAGGATGCAAGCAAATGCCCAAGAGGTGGTAGAGGCTAACTAGGAGAACAAGGCCCACTAGTTGCACATGAAGAAAAAGAGGCCCAATCATTTAGCATTCATCTAAAGGCCCTTATTACAGGATAGTTGATCCAAGCAAAGACTGCAAGACCAAAGGCTCAAGCATAGAGACAATGCCTCATGTTGTTCCAAGAATTCCTCCAAGCCATCCATGAGTGATCCATGTTGACCAAAGTAATCATAGAAATGAACTTTAGGCCATTCATGGAATTTGTCCCTATGGTAGTCAAAACTTAGCTTCATGCATCGCCTCTATGGCACATTCTTTCTGAAAGTGGGGAATGGTACCTCAATGAGATGTACCAATTTTGGCATAATAAAGAGGAGGGCACCACCATCAACATTGGTGAATTATTTATTTATTTCTTAATCAAGGCCATTACAAAGGCTCTAAACATACCAAATGTGATGGTCAAGGTAGCATACCTATCCATAAGGTCTAACACAGAAACAAGGAAATTGTGGTTGAAGCAAGCATATAATAAAAAGGACAAAATATACAATGAACTAACTCTAGAAGAGAGAATTTATTTCAAGATCAGCACATACCATCTCTTCCCCACTAAAGGGCTTAATAGACTATCAACCTACATAGCCAGAGAAAGTGCAATCTTGATGGGTAGATACAATGCCAACCTTGCTCAATTGTACTTGATGGAGATTCAATGGTGGTTTGAGGAAAGAAAGGTAGGGAATTTGACACTTCCATTTTCTTTCCTAATCAAAAAGTTGTGCAAGCATGTTAGAATCCTAGGTTATACCAATAATGTTCCCAAGAGGGTCCAAAATGCTTTGTTCTTTGAGTTTCTCAAACTAGCAACACCAAGAAAAGATCTTGATGAAGAGCAAGAATAAGAACTAGAAAAGGAGCGAGAATAAAAACTAGAGAAGGAGCCAGATCAATGGCAAAAGTGGTAAGATCCACTACCACTACCATAGGATTATAGGCTTGCAAGGAGCCATCTGTAACAAATTGCTAAAGCTCTCAGCTAGAGAAGTAGGGATGAATCCAACCTCTTTTGCATCATTGAAGCTACCATTCGGCCTATAGTTTTTGTCAATCCATCAAGGGGGTAGATTTCTTTGTAATCTAGAGGAGAAGCCCAATGGTCACAATAGATCTCTAGAAATGTCACATCTTTCCAAGTGGTGCTCAAAATGAGATAAGATGCCACAATTATGGTCATGTAGCACCAAGATGTGGCAAGTGTAGCAAAAGTAATAACAGACCATATTAAAGAATCATTTAATGTGCTTGTTGTGCCCTTGATGAACTTAACCAAAATCAAAGATGCACAGATGTTAGCTAGGACTTTGATGACTCTTGTGGCTCATGAGGATGTGCTCGATAGTTTGCTACAAACTAGCCAAGTCATGACAACCCTCTTCCACATCCCCAGTGATGTCAATGCAATACAATCCAATCTCATAGGCACCAAGGAAAAACTAGTCATGGTAGAGACCAAGCCAGAGCATGCAAAAGCATAAGTGCATCAATTATAGCAAGAGCTGGTTACCTTAAGATCCAAAAGAAGGGATCCTTCCCAATTTGTTATGCTTCACCAATTAGAGCAATTTCAAATAGAGTAGCTAGGCTAGTTAATTAAGCAAAACAAAGTGACTGAACAAGAAAAGGAGAAAGTGAGCTAGAATGCCTCAACCACCAAAGCCTAAGCACATGCTCATGTAAAGGCATTAACCACTGCACAAAAATAAAATAAGCAACTTGCTACTAATAATGCAAGGTTGACCACCATCAAGAAGCGAAAAAACATTTTGGAAGAAAGCATCCACAAGTTGAGGGAGCAACTAGTGAGGATCAACCAACACATAAGTAGATTAACCATAGAGAACTAAATCCTATTAATTGAGAAGGTATGTGCAATATGCTAAAATTCTAAAATTGAGATAAGTGTGTGGCAGAATGAGGCCAAGAAGCACGAGAAGCTGAAAGAGCACTTCTGGGACTAGATCGACATGTATAAGTAAATCAATGAAAAAGAAATCTAGATGGCAAAGGCCTGCATCAATTTCATGTTAGCATAGAATCCTGACTGATAGCCCATCTTGGATAGATACACCTTGGTCCACCAAGCAAAAGTAAGAAAATAAGGACTTGCAGGTTGAAGATTTGAAGGAGTACATGGTGTTAGCTAACCTTTGTTATGCTAACCTTACCATGTTAATAGTAGGTTAACCTAGAAATGAATTGGAACAACAAGTAGTAGACACCTATGCTTTATATGAGAAAGAGTTTGTAGATAGGAAAGATGTTCTACAAAAGCTCCATGTGGCAAACTCAAAACTAGAAACAATTAAGGCTCGCTACATTGGGTAGAGAGATGTAGCTTTAGACTTGGCCAACAGATTAATAGATAATCATGAATTGAGCGAAAAGGCTAGGGCTTTTGAGAAGGAATAGAGATAGTTCATGGTAAGGTATGTGAAAGCAAATTAGATGCTCCTAAAGTTGTCATGTCCATGGGATATACCAGTTCCAGCACACATTCGATCATTAAACTAGATGGTACATGACCTAAGAATAGAGGAGGAAAAGTTGTAGGCACTCCTAAATTATTACAAATTCCATAATCTTAATGAGAAGGGAAAGTGGCAAATGGAAGATCCACCACCTCTGAGAACTACATAGCTTCCCCCAATTTTGTTGTTGTCATGTCATGTTCATTTTTGTTAAACACCACTACAACATAAAAGAGTAAGTTTGTGTGTCTATCAAAGTCAATCAATAATCCCATACCTTCTCAATATTTTGTAAAGAACCTATTCCTCATTTTGTATAACTTGAGGATGATTTTTCATTCAATTGTGGGGGTATGATGAGTCATGTTTTGGTAGGGCTCCGATATTAGATATCCAATAATGGGGCACAACCTTCAATGTTAGGGATCCGATATTACCCCTTCCATGCTAGCCTATAAATACAACCCTTGGATGCATGGTTTGGACAGAGATTTTGATGAGACGCGACCTGCATGTGCAGCGATATCGCGTACGCGATATCGCGTCTTTCCCT
>MNCI01017655.1:201775-282937 GCA_015680685.1 Gnetum montanum
GAACACATCATACACCTCATCTAGACTAAACCATACGTGACATATGCAAAACTAGTCTAGATGGGAAGACAGCGAACTGCGACCTAAGGCTAACTATCTAGATACCACAACTAGTCCATCTACGGAGTTCGACCGGATCGCGCGTGCGATGCTCGTTTCGTATGGTTGAGTGTAGGGGTACCTCGCCACTCATCAGATTTCAATAGATTTTAGAATAGACATAGAGAATTTTTATTAGTTTCCAATGCATGCCTATAGTATGATGTTAAGTGATTGTACAACATTCTTATTCGAGTGTGACGTACTTAGACACATTACATGTTCAGCAATAAAGATCGAGATTACTTCCATCATTGTAGCATCTACTTAGCTTTATTATTGTTAATTACTTAAATGCTTACCATTTTCCTTAGTTAATGCTTATTATTTATTGCTCTTTATTATTTTTTCATTAAGCAGAATGAGTACGACTAATCACAAGCACTTAAGTGTAATTACTTAATAACCCAATAGTATTATCGTTTAGTACACCAGTAATGATATGTTTGGTAATCCTAGCAGTAGTTACACAAAGTCCAAGGTGTGTACAAAAGGTTAGGAAAGGATACTCATCACCCGTAGGCTAGTTTAGACTTTAATTTCCATTGTTAATTGGTTTCAATAACTGATTTATTTATTATTATTAGGAGTAGCGTAAGGCCAAAACAACATCAAGAATCATATGCCTTAGTTTGAACTAAATCATATGTGTCAAAGATACCACAAGTCCAAGTGGAAAGACAACAAATTATAATCAATACATAACTATCTAGATGCCACAACTAGTCCCATCCATGGAATTCAATCAGATAGTACATGAATGCTTGTGATTCATATGGTTGAGCATTAGGGTAATCACAACTCATCAAATCACAATCACATGAAAACACCATCACTCATTAAGAAGAAATTAGAAAACATACATTAAATCCATGAAACACTTAATTAATTATCAATGAATCTTTTATAGATCTTGGTCATTAGTTAAAGGAGTGCCTTCAGGCATGGGTCACATGTCTTTCTAGTATGATAATAAGCTAACAAATTATTATAGTGAGTATTTTCCAAACAATTAAAACATGAGTGAAAGTATATCCAAGTGGAGTAGTGGAATCCATAGAAGGAGTCAAAAGAATTAGTAGATCATCGTTGATATCACACCCTTTTTCAATCCTCTTGATCCTTTCTCCTTTCTTAAATGCATGATGATCATGGATTACTTTTAGTTTTTAGATATGATAAGGATCATATTATTTACATGGTACTAATCTCTTATTTACAAAAACAAAGGGATGAAACATGTGATCTAACTACTTTTTCATAGCTATTCCCTTAATACTTTGATAGCCTTAAATACAATTCCAATAATAAAGTTGATTCTTATACATTTATGACAATTTCATTAACAAGAATATGAAAATCATTCACATTTTAAAAGAAATATTTTAATGAAAAATATAAATTATATAGAAGAATGGTAAAAATATCAAGAAATGAAAAACATATAAAGAATTGCAATTATAAATGAAAAATTAAGGAATAATAATTTGATTAGCCATGTCTATGCGTATGGATTGACGCATGCATTAATGCATATGCATTGATGTGATCTCTATCTTTGCCTATATAAATGTGTACCCATTGTATTTATGATATCGTTTCATCATTGCCTTGGCCCAACTCTTGTGGTTTCATGCCACAGAAGTTAGAATTTTTCCTCTAAGTGCCTACAACATGAATTAAATGAATTTTATGAAGTTTTATTTGAGTGCATGATGCACCTGAACATAATTGTAGAGTAGTAATAACATTGAGCTTTGTTTTATTCAATGCAACACTTAGATTAGTGTTTTAATTTCATTTCTAGCAATTTATTTTGGACATTTATTTATTTTTCATGCAAGTAATTAATTATTTTATCTAATTACACTTAGTCAATTCGCATGAGTATGACTAATTGGAGCATAACATATTAATGCTTGGTAATCCTAGTAGGAAATCATTTCATATGCCCAATGCTAAAACACTTGGTAACCAATAGTGTTAGTACATATTTAGGATGTGTCTGGTGAATTGAGAATGTGTACTCCATGCTAGGTTAGATTAGATTTTTCTTATGTACTTGGACTAGTTTAATTAAAATTTTAATATTTTAATAATAGTAACAAAAATCATATGCCTTAGTCGCACTTAACTATACAACTTAAGTCTCCATAAGTATGACTAAGAAGACAATGATTAGCATCTTAGAATTTGGTTATCTAAGGCATCCATCTAGTTTTAAGTCAATGGAATTTGATCAAATCATGCATGAACACTTGTGATTCATATGGTTGGGTGTAAAATTATTCTACTGCTCATCATTGGCATCATTGCTGAGAACTTTTGGTGCTAGTGTTTTAAATAGCTATAATTATTTAAGAATCACTATTAGAACTTAACATAATTTATTATTTATCAAAAATAATAATATTTTATTCTAGGAAATACTTGTGAATTAGAAATGTCTTCTTCTTGGTAGGTAGATACCTCATCTATTGATGATGTAACTAAAGAACATGATAGAAATTTTGATTTCTTGGTAATCCATGTGGACAATTGTAAGGAGGACTTTTCTATCATCACGGACAAAGTTTGTCCAAGCATAATCAATTCCAAGCTAATAATTAGATATGTGTCCTTAGAATTTTTAAGAAAAATGAGCATGAAATAATAGAGAAGAAAAGAGTTCCATGCATCGCATATAGTAACATAGAATGCAATTTCATGCAAAACTTTAGGTAATAAGAAGTAGAACTATCATTGTATGCAAATCATGTATCAAACTAATTAATGTCCAAAGGTCCTTGTATGCAAAAATGACAAAATAAGAGTGCACCTAGTGGGTGACATTAGATGATTACTCCAACTCCATAATATGCATGAAACTAAGAGAAGTTCTTACAAGTACTTACATTGACAAAATGGATGAAATAAAGCAACTTAGACACCAACTCTTAGATGCAAAACTTAAAAAGCAAGTAGAAATAATTTGGGAAAAGTTGGAAATTTCTAGTGTCTAAACCAAAATTCTTGGAGTTAAAAACATTCTCAAAATTCCTTGAGTATATATTTGTGAAAAATGACAAACGTGTAATCATAAATGCTCAGATCACAGAGTAACAAAAATATAAATTACTAAAGATGGTAAACATGTGGCCAACAATCTTTGCTTGGTCATACGATGAAATCATAGATATCAATCCACACATATGTCAACATAGAATCTACATGTACTTTACCAATAATTCTAAGCAACAACCATAGAAAATGTTAAATTCTAAATTAAAGTAGGTAGTAAAGAAAGTGTAAAGGCTTCTTGAAGTTGGATTCATCTATTAGGTAGTCAATAGTGAGTAGATGAGCCCACTAATTATTGTGTCTAAGAAAGATGAGTAGTAGCAAATTTGCATTAACCTTATACTACTAAACATTGTAACCTTAAATGATCTTTTTTGTTGTCATTTTTGAAACAAGTATTTGATACCATTGCAAGCCAAAAGTAACATAGTTTTTTGAATGGCTATAATTAAATCTAAATTGTCATAGAAGACTTGGCTAAGAAAACATTCTAAGTTCTTTAGGGATTTTTGCATGCAAAAAGATGTCCTTTTGCCTATGTAGTGCACTATCGACTTTCCAACAACTTTTCTTTAGCATCTTTTAGTAACATATTAATAATGGTGTGGAGGTTTTAAAGGATAACTTCTCCATGTATGGGTCATATTTTCAGTAAGTATTAGATCATCTAGAGTAGGTGTTAAAATAATGTGTGGAAAAAAATCTCAAACTCAATTGGTAGAAAGGAGTTGAGATGGATTTAGAAAAGATAAGAGTAATTCAAGGAATAACATAATAGTCAAAAATAGTGAAAGATGTCTAATCATTTCTTGGATACATAGGCTACTACAAGAGATGTATTGAGAATTTCTCCAAGATTTTCAAACCATTTCTAGAGCTAAAAAAATAAGGATGTGTCATTTGAATAAACCAATGAATGTGAGAATGCATTCCAACTTCTAAAGTAGAAGCTTATAGAAACTCCAATTTTACAAGCTCCTAATTATTCTAAACCATTTTCCATCATGATAAACACATCCAACTTTACCTTGGGGGTTGTGTTTACATAATTTGATGATAAGAAATATCCATAATATATCCATTATTCAAGCCAAAGTATTATAGGTGCATAACTAAACTACATCATAATAGAGAAGAAAATTATAGCAATGGTGCATGCCTTATAGAAATTCAAGTACTATATGCTTGGATACCCAATCTTTATGCATACAAATCATAGTGGAATACACCTCCTAATGAACAATCCAATAGTTAGCCATTCTATCATGCAATGGATGGTGATCTTATAGAAATTTTATCTTGTAATAATTAACAAAAAAGAATTAACAATGTTGTTGCAAATTATTTGTCTTAGTTAAGATGGGACAGCAAGGTTGATGAAGAGCCTCTTTCTAATCAATTTCCCAATAAGATCCTTTTTGCAAAGATAATAATGGCCACAATAGATGCATCCAAATCATGATAAGCTAAATTTATCTCATATCTAGTTACATAGAAGGTTTCCACTTTCTTCATGAAGTCAAGCACTACATGGAGATAGAGGGAAATGTCTATAAGATCTATGCATATGGATTTATACAATGATGCATACCTAATAAGGATTAAACGAGAGTTTTTCAAGATGTTAATAATGAACCTTGCGAAGATTACTACATGGGCAAGAGAATGACCATCAAAATCCTCATGACAAGATACTTTTGGCCTATAGTATTGAGGGATGCACATCAATTTGTCAACTCCTATGAACGATGTCAAAAGGATGGAGAAATGATTATAAGGTTGGAATGTTCTCAACAATGGATATAATAATTATAATCTTTTAATTTGTGGGGAATTGATTTAATGGGTCCTATCACATCCATTTCCAATGAGAAATCTTGCATCATCATTACATTGGAATATTACATGAAATGGAAAAAGGCTGTAGCAGTAACATATTGTGCATCCATGACTGCAACCAAGTTTTTATAACAAAGTGTGACAAAAATATTTGGTGTGCCTAGGACACTTATTTTTGATAATGAAACTTACTTTATATGTGCTATTTTTTGAACATTAATGAGATGCTTAGGGGTGGAACATAAACTAGCAACACCATATCATCCACATGTAAATGATCAAGTACAAGTCAGAAATAGGAAAACCATGTGAATCCTTACTAGGGCTATTAGTAGGTATAGAAGATATTAAAGCACAAAACTCAAGGATGTCTTATGAGCCTACCACTCCACTTGGGAACGTTCTATAAGTTAGTGTATAGTAAGTTGCCAAAACATTCAATACAAGTAGAATTACACACACTCAACGCAACCTATGAATTTGATCTTAACATTACTCAAGCTCAAAAAAAACATCTAATAAACCTCTACATCCTAAACAAAAACAAATAAGAAGCTCTTATAATAAATGAACTGTAGTAGACATACACCAAATAATACCACAATGCTAAGATATGAAAAGTGGAGTTTTCACCAAGAGATAAGATTTTCTACTAGAATCCCACATTAACAAAAAAAATTCCAAACATTATGGGAAGGATCCTACATTATTCATTTCACTTTTCATTTAAGAACCATGAAGATTTACGATTACTCAACCAAACTAATCTTCAGTAATACACAATAAGTAAAACCTTTTAAGGATTTTCTAGTAGCCAAGTATTTCACTAACATCTTAGGCCATGGTCAAGCCTGCTCCATCTTTCATATCTCCAACTTTCAACTTAGTCATGAGGGAGATACCCACATGGCCTATTATCTTATAGGGACATAATTTTTCAATTTTTTTGTTTTATAATTTCTTTTCATTTTTTCTAATTCTTCATACAATTTCTATTTCTTGCAAGTTTTCATTATATTTTATACTTTTCCTTTCTTTGAGTCATTTTTCTTTTTAAGTCTTTACTTTAATTTAACTTCAATTTTTTATTAGCATTAATAAGGATTTTTGTTTATGTATAGACCAATCTTGTCATTTGGATAGTACCCTATGCTATCAAGATTATTGAAAAATTAGTTGTATAAAGTAGGAAAACCACATCATCCATCCCTCCATTTTCCATAAATAAGAGGTATTTACCATGAAAGTAGTATAGTTCTTTTCACCTTAAAACTAAAATTAACTCATGATATTTATGCCTTGAGGAAAGGGGTAAGTACCAAGAGAGAATGGAAAAGGATGTGACATCAAGGGATTTTGTTGATTTATTACACTTTCCTATGGGTCTTACTACTCCATGTGTTTGTGCCATTATTCATGTTTTACTTTTTTATGGAAGCATGTTCTTAAGTGTTTTCTTACCATGTGACTTGAAAGACATGTTATCCATGCCTAAAGGTAGTCCTCTAGTAAGAGAAGCATAGTCACCAATTAACTAATTCACAAAAAATATTGATTTTTAGAATACCACTATAAGAACATGTTACCCATGTTGAATGGTTGGCTAGTTTTAGGAATTCCAAAGCTCTCTTGAACTAGTCTTATTATGTGATTGAAAAGACATGTTACTTATGCCTAAAGGTACTTCTTTAATGAGATTAGCATTAACTATGGGATTGGAAATACATGTTATCCATGCTTGAAGGGACCCATTTAACTGATGGCCAATTTTTTGAAAAACACTTACATTTTAAGTAATTAATTAATCAAAAATATTTCCTAGTTTTTGTTTTTTTTTTTTCAATTAAGTAGTGATGTTATCATATGGTTGTGTTGGTCCTATGGTTGTAAGTTTGGTTTGATGTAATGCAATATCATTGGAAAACATATGGAATTGATTTGAAACCTAGATGAATAGGTATGATGGTCATTTTAATCACATTCACCACAAGGATCTTTTGTAGACATGGTAAAGCATCTCACATTCCTATCTCTATAGTCCATTCTTCATTCATCATTCACCTTACTCCTACATGTAATTTCTTCCCTATTGATTTTATTTAGTATAGTGTAGAATTTTGAAGACAATTTTTGTGTGAGTGTGGCATATAAATTGGATCGATATTCAATTTCCAATGTGCCTACAAATACCTTGTCAAATGGTTATACAAGGACATTAAGAGTACAAGCCTACTTTGGGAAGAACACACTTGTATAAATTATGGACATATAGCCTATACACCACCTCCACATGCCCAAAGTATTGAGTTGTAGTTTCAAATTTGAATGCATTCCTAGTTTTCATTTCATCTTCTCATAAACAACAAGAGTCAAACCCCTAGTCTAATCATGTATGCTTTCGAACATATATAAGCCTTCATTTGAATTTCATGAATGTTGTCCTCATGTTTAGATCCTCTTTCTAACTCTCATTCAACTTCTAGATTGCCTTAAGATTAATAAAAATAGTCTAGAAATTCAAAAGAAGAGTTTGAACTTATGCTATGCCAACATAATTGGATATGTTGATGCATCCTTGTCGACATAATATAAAAAATAAAAATACATACACATGACACTTAGCTAATTTGTGTCATTTTTCATCCAAAAAATAAAGAATTTTTTATTGTTCTAAGAGCCCAGAGTAGTCTAAGTCTGATATCTACCAACTTGTGCATTTGATTTTAGTTGTTTTTGATCTAGTAAGCTCTAGGTTGTGGGGGCATTAGGACTTAGGATATGTAAACTTTTTCTAGCATCTCATAGTTATGAAAAAGGTAGTTAAGGATAAAAATTAATTAAATTACCAATGCTTTGCTATCCTAGGATGTCGAAACCATGAAACTATGATTACATAAGAACATTAATGACATATCTGTTCATGAATTTAGATACTAAGAGATGATTGAAGGGTATCAACATTTGTATCCATACTAAAAACTAATCTATGGTCATGTATGTAATTATGGATGATATTGAAAAGAGGCCCTCAAATGGGTGGACCTTTGCAACCTAGGAAAAAAAGCCCAAGAGAAGGGCAAGGACAATAGTAGCAACAACTACTACTACAAGCAGATAAATAGCTAAGGTCATACATGCAATTGGTTCATTAAGGAAAGAACTCAAGGGAGAGTCTAACCATTAAATTTCCATTGTAGAAATAGGGTAGTCTAGATAGGATGAAGTGCCTAGGTCTACACCAAACCTAGAGGCCATACTCACAAAGGCTTTCTTGGAGAAGTTTTGAAGTAAGAAAGTCCAAAGCATGGTTCTCTAAGGAAGTCTAAAATCCTTTACAGGTATCTCCACTTTGGCCCACCATTTCTACTAATGGAGAATCTTACCTTAGTGCTACCTAATTATTTAAAATAATTGTCAAGGAAATGTGACTATGAAGATGAAGGAAATCACCATTTCTTACTCAATGATGGCCATAATGAAGGCTTTGGAACTACCCAACAAAGGAACAAAGCTTGTAGAGTGTCTACATAATCAGATGTGAAATAAATATGGAATGGATCCAAAGGTATTATGATATTGATTGTAAAGAGTACAATGTCCTCACAAAGGTAGAACATACATACTTCAAGATAGAGGTGTACCACCTCAATTCAATGGTACATCCTAGTAAGGTTGATGAATCATATTTTTCTTGGCCCCAATATCAAGACTCAAGCTATGTTATTGGATATCCAATATCACAGGATGCGTTCTTGCCTATAAATATAACACTTGAGTGCACAATTCATCCATCTTTCCATTAGTCATTAGCAAAGCTCTTATGGTTTTTTTCTCCAAAGTTAGAATATTTTCTAAGTACCCACAGTAGGAGTCAAAGAAGTATATAGATCTTTATTCAAGCACTGATGTACCTAAGCACCTCAATGTGAATGGCAATAAAGATGAGCTTTCTTGATCAAACCTTGCAACACTTAGACCAGATTAAATGTTTTCTTTATGCATTTAATATTCATGCACCTTATTTTAATGAATTTTAACCAAGTAATTAATGTAGATTAAATAGAAAACATAAGTATGACTCTTCAAGCATATGTTTAACGCTTGGTAACTCAATGGCACTATAACATGTTTAGGATGTGTATAGATAGTGGGAATGGATGCTCGTGTTAGGATTAGTAAGTATTAGTTATTCATTAGATTAATTAGATTAGTTAAACATTTATTACCTCATTTTTAGTTCTTAGGCAACTTAAATCATAAAATAAAAAATGAATAAAATCACATGCCGTAGTTATACTTAACCATACACTTGCACTTCAAGAGTGGAATTGGGAAGAAAATGATTACAATGGTTATATTCACCACCTACAACCAATGTACTTAGAAACCTAAATTCTTTAGAATTCTACTAGGTCACTTAGTGGATGCTAGTGATTCATATGGTTGAGCGTAGGGTGTACTCACTGCTCATCATTGGCACTATTGCCAGGGACTTTAGTTAGCTATGTGCATTATCTAAGGCTTAGTGGAAATTATTCAACATCATTGGAATGAGCCTTAAAGTCACAATAATTATAAGAAATAATAATAATATTAAAAAGCACACTTTTATTTTCCTCCAATATAAAATGTCTTATTCTAATAGGGATGATTCTCCACCAAATTTTGAGCATGTATCCAATCAACAATGGACTAAACAATCAAATCAGTGAGTGCCCCAACAATGTTGAGTGGTATATATAGTATGTACTAGACTTCACCTTCATCCTACATTAGGACAAACAAATGTGGTGGAGGAACATGGAGGACAACATTGTGTTGTCACCCGATCAATCAATTCTTGCAATGCTATAACAAACTCTTATGAGTTTGGGCATCTAGGGGCTTTATGTTGAGTACATTATGTAGGACCAAAACTTCAAGGATTACTATCCCACTGAGGCACAACATCAAAGAGATCAGCAATAGGAGAGGCACTATGAAGCTGTGAAGGAGAAATGGTTTAATAACTCCTTGTTCTTTCTAGGACAAAAAGATAGTGAGGATCCCTTCTCTAAGGGTTCTCAAATCATTGACTCTCCTCCCCTTAGTTTTTATGGAGGGGGCTTGAACCAAAACTTACAATCCACTGTAACCAACAATCTTGGTCCAAACAAGAATGGGTTCCATGATCATGAAGGATCCAAAAATGGGAGTCATAGCTAGGACAAGGATAGGCATGATAATGATGATTGTGGTCATGACCATAAAATAGGGGATGGCAAGCACCATGGTGGTGCTAGTCCTCCTTCCTCTTCTCCTTCATCATCCTCTTCTTCCTCCTCTAGCTCCAACCAATGCCAAAGAGGATGTGACCATGATGAAGGTAACTAATGGAACCAAGATGATTGTAGGGCTTAACAAATCATTCAAGATCAAGGTTGTGGGTAATCAAGGGAGGTTTGCCACCATGAGAGAAGGAATAGTAGAAAAAATCATAGGCATCGTGGCCATCATAGAGGCCATAACTATGATGAGCCTTTGCTTGCAACTTTACACATGCTAAACATTGTAGAGGTAGTTAGAATTCCTATCAAGCATGTGAAAGATAGTAGAATTAAGTGGTTGGATATGAATAATATTTCCATGTTTGAAGGGGAATACAATTCAAATCCATAGAATCATCTTCAAGCCTTTCAAGATGCATGTTCCTTACAAAATGTGGAGAATGAATGGTAGAAATTAAAGTTGTTCCCAAGAACACTTATTAAAGAAGCTAAAAGTTGGTACTAGTCCTTGGATCCAGAATCAATCTACAGATGGAGTTCTTCAATAAAAAGTGTCAAACGTACTCTTGAGTGTCCAACCTAAGAAAGAATATTCAAGTTTGAAGACAAGGACACATGAACCCTTGGATGTAGCCATGGGTAGGTACTATTCTCTTTTGCATTGATTTCCTAGCCATGGTTATTCTCAAAGAGAGCAACTCTGCCATATCATAGTTGGGATTTGATCAAAAACAAGGAGAACTCTTAGGATCTATGCCCAAGGAAGACTTTTAGAATTAAGGGTCCATCAAATTCAAAGGTTGATTGAGCAGGTTACCAAAGAAGAAGAGTTGAGGAAAAAGGAAAGTGTAGAGAAGTACAATCAAGATCCTTCCATCCATAAAAGGGAAGTCTGATTCTATGATAGTGAGGAGGAGGCAACACTTGATTAAGTGGTGCAATAAAATACATTGCTAATTCAAACATTCTAACCAAAGTAGATAAAATTTGGGACTCTTTGGATGAGAAATTCCACACCACTCTAAAGAAAAGCAAAGGAATCCAAAGAGCAAAGTAGTAATCATGATCACAAGAGAAGAAAGAAAGCTGAATGTGCCCACCAAAGGGGTAAGGGCAAGGCTACTACCATACAGGAGCTTGTGGACTCTGAATCAAATGATGGTAGTGGATGTGACATCTACCATTATGAACATCCTAAGGGACATTGCCTCGTTGTTTCACACTTGCAAGAGTCTAAGGTGTACACTCTAAATCATAGACTGGTAAGAAAGTAAGCACCCAAAAGATTGCCTTATCCTTAAGGCAACCCTAGGTAGTTCCACCAACTATAAGCCAAATATCCAAGTGGAGCTCCACCATAACCTTATGACCAGTATTAGAAGTGAAGCACCCACAATCATGGGGGATTCCATCACCAAGGAATTAGTATCCTTATCGATAGCTTGATCCATTTGAGTACTATGTTCAGCAGTCCATTTCTCCACATGACTCTTCTAGTCACACCTCATTCCAACATCACTACTACCCTCCTAAGTACTACAAAGCTTAATTTCCATCTTCACAAGGGGAATCCCCATAGCCTTATCACCCTCCTCATCCTTCTACACCTATACCTCCATCCTCAACTCAATTACCACCTGCTCTATCAATGTAGGATGACATTCCAACCCAGTCATAGCAACGTAATGTCACCAAGATTTTTAACTTATAGCTAACTCCTTAGTCGAGTGGTTCAGAAAAAAAATCTTGAAAAACATCATTTTTCCAAACCAACAGTCCTATAAATCCCTCATAAACATCCACAATCAATAGCCCTTCTTCTTCCTCATTCTCTACATCTACATTATTCGAGTCCCCTTCAAACCAAACACCTCCCAAAGTGCATGTCATCATGTTGACACATGTGATAACCAATTGGATTAAGGCTGGTCACCTGATGAACCATGATATTAGGACCACGATATTGGATCTGTGATATCAAGTCTATGATATTGAAGCCTGCCAAGCAATATCAAACATCCAATATCGGAACCTATCTTGCAGTTTTCCCTTTCCAGAGTTAGAATTATTTCTGAGTGCCCACAATAGGAGTGATAAAGTGAATGGATCTTTATTCGAGCATTGTGTACCTTAGCACACCTTGTGTCTAGAAATAAAGATGAACTTTGTGATAAACCTTGCAGCATTCAAAATAGCTTATGTATTGCATTTAATGTTATTTATAGTTATTTAATGCTTTCATTAGTTAATTGATATTGCTTTTATTGATGTGTTAATTTTCACAAGTAAGCACACCTAGTATGACCACTTCAAGCATATATGGAACACTTGGTAACCCAGTAATGACTAGCAGTTGGTAATCCCAGTAGTGTTACACTAGTTTAGGATGTGTACGGAGAGTGGGAATGGATGCTGGTGTTAGGAATAGTTAAAACCTAGTGGATTAGTTAAATTAAATTAGTTACTTAATTATTTCACTTCTCCCTTTTAGCACTAGGACATAAAAATAAAAAGCATAACAATCACATACCTCAAGTTTACTTAATCATACAATCATGCCATACAAGTAAGCTTGGGAAGACAACGATCACCTAACCCATCCTTATTCTATGAAGGTGCATAAGCACTTAGTCCTTGGAGTTCGATTGGATTACACGTGAATGCTCATATTCGTATGGTTGAGTGTAGGGGTACCTCGCCACTCATCATTGGTGTCGTTGCTAGGGACTTTATTATTTGTGCACTAATTAGAACTTAGGAATCTTCCCATCATTGGAACAAACCCTTAGGGTTAGTTACTAAAATAATAATAATAATAATATAATACATTGCACACTAAATAATTAATCACATCTCCTTCTTCCTATGAAAGTGCATCACCGCCTAGGTCTAACACAATGAATAGTCGGAGGCACAGTACACATGATGATCTGCCAATGCCCCAACAATTTCACTTGGTATACACTCATCTTGATGAGTATGTACCAGAATTTACCTTTATCCTCCACTAGGATGAACAGTTGTGATGGCATAATGTAGAGGGTAACATAGTGTTACCACCCAATTGCTCAATCCCAAGCATGCTTCTTTGTGCTCTCACATGAATTGGTATGCAGCACCTACAATTGGAATACGTTGTGCATGAACAAGATTCAAGGGGTTATCAATCTATGAAGGCATAACGTCAAAGGGACCTACAATAGGAGAGACATTATAAATCTATGAAGTGGAAGTGGTATCAAGATGTTCCATATGTCCTAAGTGAAAATGAGGGTGGTGAACCTGCCTCAAGAGGTTTTCCACAAAATGATGTTCCTCCCATTGACTTCGGTCAAGGGGTTGTGTATCAGAACCTTTACTCAACCATCCATAATCTAGGTTCTGATACCAACAGACAAAAAGGGTCTAAAAAAGGAACACAAATGCATGATAAAGATAGACATTCTGATCGTAACCATGACTGAGGCTGTGACCACCGAAGAGAGGGTAGCATGCACCATCATGATGACGGCCCTCTTTCCTCTTCACCTTCATCATCTCCTTCCCCCTCTCCTTTAGGATCTAAATGCAACCACAAAGAGAAAGATCATGAGGACAATGGTAAGCAAAATAGAGATCATAGATGAAACAATTGAAAAAGGGGACAAGGACATTCTAGAGAAATGCATCATGAAAGGAGGGAGAGTAGGGAACAGCATAGGCATCATAGACGCCATAGAGAATACAATCATGAAGAACCCCTACTCGCTACTCAAAGTATGCTAGATATAACTGAGGCTATTAGGATCCCAACAAGGCATTAAAAGAATAGTAGGATCAAAAGATTAGACATGAAAAATATCCCAAGATTTGAAGGGGGATACAACGTTGATCCTCAAAATCATCTACAAGCGTTCTATGATGCATGTGCCTTGCAAAATATAGAAAACGAGTGGCAAGAACTAAAGTTGTTTCCATAGACATTGATCAAAGAAGCAAAAAGCTGGTACTAGTCCTGAGAACCGAAATCCATTCATCGATGGAATACCATGTTGGAGTTATTCAATAATAAGTATCAAACATACTCCCGAGTGTCCAACCTGCAAAAGAAAATCCAAGGATGGAAACAAGGAGGACACGAACCCTTGGATGCTGCCATGGGCTAATATTATGCATTATTACATTGTTGCCCTAGCCATGGTTACTTGCATAGGGAACAACTACGCCATCTTGTAGATGGGCTTAGGTACAACATGTGAAGAACCCTTGGGACTTATGCCCAAGGAAGGCTATCTGAGCTCAGAGCCTATCTAATGAATCATGGTTATCTAGGTGCTGATATCGAACCCTTGATATCAGACCTATGTCTACTAGGCCCAGTATACTAGGCCCCATATACGTGGCCCCATCAATGCATCTATCCATGCATTTACATGGCCTCATAGATGCAGAGTCTATCTCTAACTATAAATAAGTGCACACCTGCCACACTTAGGATCTTTTAAGTTAATTGTAACGAACCTCTTGTAGATTGTTTCCACAAGAGTTAGACTATTTTCCCAAGTGCATGCCCACAGTGTGATGCTTGTAATTGTACGGAACCTTTATTCGAGTGTGACGTACTTGGACACGCACATTATCAGCAATAAAGATTGAGATTACTCCATCATTGCAGCATTCACTTAGTTTTAATTATTTAATTATTATTGTTAATTGTAATTGTTATTTATTGTTTTCTTAGTTAATATTTCTTTATCGTCATTTACTATTCCTATTCTTAAATGTAGAATAAGTACGACTTAATCACGAACATTGAAGTGTAACTACTTGGTACCCCAGTAGCGTATCTAGGAGTGCTCAAGTCATATACGCTTGGTAAGCCTAGAAGTAGTACACGAGGTTGAAGATGTGTACAGATGATTAAGGACAGATGCTCATCGCACTTACGCTAGCTAGACTTCATCTCCCGTTGCTTACTAGTTTAATCAACATTATTTTATTATTTTCCATTATCCTTAGAAGTAGCCTAGTATTACAAATCATATAATACGTCTCATTCTGGACTAAACCATATGTGACAAAGCAAATACTAGTCTAGGTGGGAAGACAGCAAACTGTGATCAACGTGTAACTATCTAGATACCACAACTAGCCTGTCTACGGAGTTCGACCGAATCATGCGTACATGCTTGTATTCATATGGTTGAGTGTAGGGGTACCTCACCACTCATCATTGGAATTAATAATAACAATTAAATAATTAAAACTAAGTGAATGCTGCAATGATGGAGTAATCTTGATCTTTATTACCGATCATGTGCATGTCCAGGTACGTCACACTCGAATAAAGGTTTCGTACAATTACAATCATCACACTATGGGCATGCACTTGGGAAAATAGTCTAACTCTTGCAAAAACAAACTACAAGAGCTTCACTACAATTAACTCAAAAGATGCCTAAGTGTGGTGGGTGTGCACTTATTTATAACTAGAGACAGACTCTGTCTACGAGGTTGCGTAAACACATGGATAGATGTGTCGACGGGGCCGTGTATACAGGGCCTAGTAGACTTAGGTCTGATATCAAGGGTTCAATATCAGCACCTAGATAACCATGATTCATCATACCCCCACAACTGAATAACAACTTATCCTCAAGTCAAAGAAAGTGAGGAACAAGCTTAATTGATTACACATTGGATATGTATGGGATTATTAACTAACTAGAAATTTATTCATGCTGTAGTGGATATGACAAAATTGGGACACAGACACAAAATTATAGAATTTATTGGAACTCATGTGGTTCCTGGTGATGGTGGTTCCTCCATGGATCTCTTCCTTTGTCATGCGCTTCAGGCTTCTAAGATTGATACCATTGAAAAAGCGCCTAACGTGTCTTCTCTTCTATTCGAGAATTATGAGCCATCCATGCTAATGTTCCAATGTTTGATGGAGTTGGCACTTCCCATGGATACGGTAGCTATGGGAACACTTGATTGGCATTAACATGTCATGCCACAAATAGCTGTTGTTCCTCTTCATAAGCTTGGGCACTAACCTCTCCACCTTTTGCTTGGCTAGATTGTGCAATGATAGGAGTTCCCTGATGGATGCTGAATGATTGTGCCTCCTACTCTACACATTCTACATGATGTCCTTGGCTTTTGCCTTCCCCTGGGCATTTAATTGCACCTTGAGAAGGTCCTCCTTGTTGTCCTATTTTTAGGGCCCATCTATAATCACACAAAGATCAATTGTTAGTAAGGTTATTGAATGAAGTTCAATTATTTCATACCTTACTTATTGCCTTAAGTAATTGTTGAATTCTTTGCTTAGTGATTTTATAGTTAGAAAGTTTTTCAAGGAAGTTTACCTAAAAGTTTAATATTGGACCTAGTTTGTTTAGGTAATACATCAAAGGACACATAATGGTTTTGAGGAACGTTTGATAAAATGATGACAAGGGAAAGAATAGATTTGGTAATGAAGTGCTTGGAGGGTATAAAATGATGTGGTAGTGTGCAACAAGTACAAATTACAAAAGTCATGCAAGTATGTCCTCCCCAAAGTAGGTTCCTACCTATCATGCCTTTGGATAACCACACATTAAAATGTCCATAGGCACTAGAAGGATTAAATGTAATCCACACCAATTCCACAAAACACACACATGTAGATACCACTGTGATGAGGTATGAATTCAATGCTACATAAGACACGAGTCATAAATATGTGAACAGCGAGATGAGGTGAATTATAGAAGGGGTTGCAGAGACTGGGATATGAGGTAGCTAACCCACAGCATAATGAATCTTGAGTGTAGGGCATGATTAATGTGTCATTAACCTGTCATTCCAAAATTAAGACCAAGTCCATTCCTTTGATCAGTAACATCGTATTGCTTCATCCAATGATGGACAACCATAAGAGCACCATGACAGCAAGGTGTATGATCACTTGGAATTTTTCTCAAGGGAGGAGTGATTTAGAATTGCATTGGCACACTCTTCTTGCTCTTTTTTTTTCTTTTTCTTTTTCTTTTTGCAATGCTTAATCCAAAGAAGCCACCTACCTTTAGGCATGGATGCATGTCTTTCCAGTGGGACCCCCTAGAATAGCATTGAGTTTCCTTGATTGAGTGCCATTTGATTCTCTTACTCCAATTTTTATTAGATCTACAAGGATCTTAGTATAACCAAGCTACATGATAACTCCTATAGATGTCACCAAAGAGAATCGACAAGTCCCCTTGATGTCACACCCTAGCCATTCCCTCTTGGTCCATCCTTCTTCACTCTAGGTATAATGAGCACAAAATTACTTTAAGTTTTAATGATGTCAAGAATATCATCGTACCCAAAGTAGAACCTCTTATTAATAGAATGGTTGGGTGGATGTGATGAGCTTGTTGTCTAAATAATTAGTCACCTGAGACTTGATAACATAGAACAACACCTCAACCAATGAGTCACATAAGTGTTTTATTCGTAGATGAGATTACTCATAAAAAGATGAAAAGATAAAATAATAAATTAAAAGGTGAAAAACTAGAAAACAAAAAATTGTAAAATTAAAGAAAAGGAAAACATTTATTAATTTTGTTGTTGTTAGAATGGGGGATACCCCCCATAACTAAATGGTTGAGCATGGCTAGAATTAATAAATGGAAGGTTAGGATCCTTGCATGTTGTAAATATTGGGACCCGGTCATACTTACCCCATTAGGGTTCACACACTTGATAAGAGTTGACATAGTGAGGCAAGTTATAAGATTTGGTTAATTTATAAGGAGTTGACCCAGTATCGTACTTACGACTGTAAGATGGTATCCAAGGATCCACATGTCTCCCCATGTGGCTATATTCATTGGGCCTCATGGTTGTTGGAGTATTGAGTAGTGGCCCTGATAAGGTAACATGAGGCATTGGATTTGAGGAGGAAGAGATGCCACAGTGTTGGATTTGTGTTGAGTTGGCGGATGTAGTGGTTTCTGAACTGTGGTGTCCCTTTCAATGGTCATGTCTAAAGAAAGGACGCTTTCAACATTGTGGAGGGTTCCCACTACTATTGACAGTAGCAGCACAAGTAACGTTCATGGCTTGATGTTGTGGTGCAAAATCGTCTAGCACAATTGGTGGCAATGTAGAAAGAGGTGAAGGATGAGAATGTTGTTGTTGAGAGAAAGTGTAAGGTACATGAGGTGGTGACCTTGGCAAATAGGGCATGAGTGGATAGTATTTCGAAGAATGATAACAATGAGGTAAAGTAGAGGATGATGATTCAGTTGGAGAAATAGGATGTTGAACATAGTAAGCATTTGGCGTTGGGACATACAAAGGATACAGTCAGGTTGGCGATGGCTTCCCCCATGATTGGGGATTTTGCCATTGTGTTTGAACCCAATATTTCTATATGAAATATGGGTATAACATTCCTCCCCAATGCTCATGTAAATGTAATAAAATTGGGCATTAGCCTTTGGGGTGATCATACAGACAGACGTTACATTGATATGAGAAGTTGGCAATTGAGTTCTTATTCTTATTATCTTCAACCCTTCTTTCCAATTGTCTAGTGGTGTTCTATCCTGTTTCTTGGTTCATCATGGTTCTACCTTTAATAGTGTTGGCATATTCTCCATATTTTTCATGTATCCATTCCATCATCTTATTGATCTTTTCCGTAGTTTCATCTAGTGATTGTAGTATTGGCAAAGATGATTCCACCTCCTTGAGGTGAGTTGATTTCTCCTCTTTATAGTTATAGACCTTTGCTAATTTGAGATTTTGGTCCCATTGAGAGCTTTTAACATTCTCCCATTTAGCCATTTCTCCTTCTTCTTTTGCTACCCACTCAATAAGCTCTTGAAATTGATGGGTTCGTAGCTCGTAGAGTTGACCTCGGGCATATATCCCTAGAGTCTCCCTTGTTTCATTACAAAGCTCATCTATGATGTGATACATTAGCCTTTCCTTGGAGAACCCATGGCCTAGGCAGTTGTTTAACAATGCATAATATCTTTCTAAGGCCATGTCCAAGGGTTCATGTTGTGCTTGTTTCCACTCTTGGATTTGTCTCCTCAAGGTTGACACTCTTGCATAAGTTTGATATCTTTCATTGAAGAGTTCTACCATTGTCAACCAACGTTGAATTGATTTCAGTTTTAAAGAGCTATACCATATTTTTTCTTGGCCAATGAGTGTCAAAGGAAAGAGCTTAAGTTTTTGCCATCCATTATCAATATTTTTCCATGTACAAGCATCGTAGAAGGCTTATAAATGTTGTTGCGGATCTAAATCATAGCCTCGTGAAAACTTTGGAAAGTTATTTAAATTAAGCCTAGGTAGACAAATTTCTTTGCGTTGCCTACATGATATTCGAATAGCTTCTTTTATAGGCATTAGGCTCTTAGTGGCCAGCACGGGCTCATCATCACTAAGTAGGTTGTGAGTTTGTGAGTTGGGATGATGTTGTTCCTATTAATGTTGGCATTCTTAATTTTCTTTATGAGCTTGATTTTTAGTTCTATGTTGATCCCTTAAAAGATGGTCATCAATGTCACAATCTAACATTGAAGGAGTAGAGGAAGAGAAGGAACTGTAAAACTCGTTATGACTTTTGTAAGTCTTCCAATCATTCCCAAGTAAGTTCTTGTTAGTTATTGAGAAGGTCCTAGGCTTTCTGGACCCCCTCATTCTATGGGATGTCCCATCCTCACTAGAGGTGTCTGGGTTGGATGACAAAAGTTCTTGAGTATCATTGGGGTGTTCATGAATGTAGGGGACTCTTGCATAAGGTTGAGTACTCCAAACTTTATCTTCATCATCATATATTTTGTTGGTTCTCCAATGAATTGCCTCACTAATTGTTGCATTGTCATAGTCTTGTGAGAGAGACATTGTTGTGAACTTGTATGTGGCTTAATTGAAATTAATTTCTTTTCTAAGAGATATATCATGAATACTTTGTTACAATGATCTTGTGATATAACTAATCTAAATAACTAGCACCATCCTCGGCAACGACGCCAATGATGAGTGGCAAGATACCCCTACACTCAACCATACGAATACGAGCGTGTACACACGATCTAGTTGAACTCTGCAAATGAGCTAGTTATGGTATCTAGATGGTTACATGTTGATCACAGTTCGTTGTCTTTTCACCTATACTAGTATTTGCTTTCTCATGTATGGTTTACTCTACAATTATGTGTATGATATGATTTCTAGCACTAGGCTACTCCAAAGGATAATGGAAAATAATAAAATAATCTTGATTAAACTAGTAAGCAATGAAAGACAAAGTCTAGCTAGCCTAAGTGTGATGAGCATCCATCCTTAATCATCCATATACATCTTGGACCTCATGTACTACTTCTGGGCTTACCAAGAAAATATGACTTGAGCACTCCTAGATACGCTACTAGGCTACCAAGTAGTTACACTTCAATATCTGTGATTAAGTCATCCTCATTCTGCATTTAACAACAGGAATAGTAAATGACAATAAAGAAATATTAACTAAGAAAAAATCAATAAAATTAACAATTAAATAATTAAAATTAAGTGAATGTTGTAATGATGGAGTAGTCTCCATCTTTATTACTGATCATGTGTGTGTCCAAGTATGTCACACTTGAATAAAGGTTCTGTACAATTACAAGCATCACACTACAGGCATGCACTTGAGAAACAGACTACAAGAACTTTGGTACAATTAACTCAAAAGATGCCTAAGTGTGGCAGGTGTGCACTTATTTATAGCTAGAGACAAACCCTACATCTACGAGGCCACATAAACGCATGGTAGATACGTCGACAAAGCTGCGTATATGGGGCCTAGTATACGGTGCCTAGTAGATGCAGGTCTGATATCAAGGGTACGATATCAACACCTGGATAACCATTATTCATCATCATCAAATACAAAGATTGTTGAAGAAAGTTGCCAAGGAGGAAGGTAAGCGAAGAAAAAGAGAAAGTGCAAAGGAATACAATAGAGATCCTTCCCTCCAAAAGAAGGAAGTTAGATTTTGTGAGGATGAAGAAGAGTCACCACTTGAAGAGATAGTGAATAGGAAGACTTTGTCCATTCAAAAGTTCAAATCAAATATATCAGCAAAGGTAGATCAAATGTGGGACTCCCTAGATAATAAATTTCAAACCATTCTCAAAATAGTAGAGGAGTCTAGAGAGCAAGGTAGTGACTAAGAAAGGAGAAAAAAGAAAGAAAATAAATATGCACATAACAAAGGTAAGGGCAAAGTTACCATCATTGAAGAGGTTGTGGATTTAGATACAAACAATGATGGTAGATGTGAGATATTCCAATATGACCACCCTAAAGGATGTTGCCCAGTAATCTCACATCTTCAAGATTCTAGGGTGTAATCTCACATCTTCAAGAGTCTAGGGTGTACACACTAAACCCTTAATTAAATAGATGACAAACACCCTGAAGGTTACCTTATCCTCAAGGTAACCCAAGGCAGTTCCACCAACCCTTGACATATTATCCAAGTGGAACTCCACCACAACCAAATAAACAGTATCAACAATGGCAACACCCACAATCATGGAGAATTCCACCACCACATCAATAGTACCCTTACTATCAACCTAATTCATATGGATACTACGTGTAGTAGCCAATCTCTCCATGTGACTCTACTAGTCACGTCACTCCTCAACCTCACTACCAAGTCCACGAGTACTATAGAACTCCTTCTCCTAGGAAAGATGTTCCACAAACATACTATCCTTCTCATTCGACCATACCTCTTCCACACTTAGCTCCATTACCACCTACTCCAGCTATGCAGGGTGAGCTCCCTACCTAGCCGCAGCAACACAACGCTACAAGGGCTATTAACCCTCAACCTACTATTGGTTCAAAAAACCACATAAAGAAAAGACCTTTCTTTAGAACCAATAGTCCAACTAAGTCCTTACAACCACAAGTGGCTAATCCTCCAAACACCTCGCCATCATTCGAATCTTCGAAGCTTCCTTCAAACCAAAGACCACACTTAATGCACATGGTCATGTTGACTCATGCCATTACCAACTAGATTAAAGCTGGCTATCTCCCTAGGAAATTCTCTAATCCTGGGAGTCCTCTTATATATTTACAAATCATTGGGAATGAGCCATGCAAAGCTCTTTTGGATTCAGGTTCTGGTGTCAACTTAATCTCTCAAGAAATGTACAAATCCTGGAACCTGCCTCCACTAAAAAAGAGTAACATTCATTTAGAGCTAGCTGACTAGTCTATCACTATCCCATTAGGACTAGTGGAGGACATTGTCACCACTGTTTGTGGATGGTCGTATCCAGCCAATTTCCTAGTGATTCAAGTCAACAACTACAAGAGGGACTTACCAATCATTATGGGAAGAGCATGGCTAAGCATAATTGATACATGCCTAGGAATATGTGATCTCCCTAGAAATATCAAAGGAAAATATGTTTGGAAAGATCAAGAAGAAGAAAGTTCCATGCATCACATACAGTGACACAGGGTGCAACTGCATGTAGAAGGCCTAGTTTTTACAACGTTTAACATTGCCTACATGCAACTAGCATGCACAAATAACTAACATACAAAGATGCTTATATGCAGTAGCCATAAGATAGGAAGGAACCAAGTGGCTAATAGCTAACCAAGAGAGCAACTCAACTATATGCATGGAACCAACTGAGAGCTTGACTTGTGCCTACATTGATAGCATAGACACATTAGAGCAAGTCCATCATCAACTTCCAATTCTTGACATCGAAAATATCAATTGGGAAAACTTGGAAATCCCTGAGGAGTTCAAGCAAGAGCCCCTTGAGTTAAAACTGTTGCCCACCAATATGGAGTATACATTTCTCAAGAATAGAAAATTGGTAATCATTAATGCTAAGCTCACTCCTCAACAAAAAGAAAGACTACTGAAAATGGTAAACAAATGGTCAAAATCCTTTGCTTGGCCATATCCCAAATTAACTAGAATAAATCCTAGGATATGCCAACATAGAATTTACATTGACCCCTCCATGAAGCCTCAACGACAACCACAGAGGTGACTAAATCCAAAGCTTTAGCAAGTCGTTAAAAAAGAAATTCAATAGCTTCTAAAAGCTGGGTTCATCTACCCCATTACTGACAATGAATGGGTTAGTCCCTTAGTCATTGTACCTAAAAAGGGAAGTAAATGGAGGGTGTGTATAGACTTTAGGCTACTCAACAGGGCAACATTCAAAGACCACTTCCCATTTCCATTCATTGACCAAGTCTTAGGTACCATTACAGGGCATTGCTACTATAGTTTTCTAGATGGTTATAGTGGATACAATAAAATTCAAATAGCACCAGAAGACCAAGCCAAGACCACATTCACAAGTCCTTGGGGGACTTTTGCATATAGGCAGATGTCGTTTGGCTTGTGCAATGCCTCGGCAACATTCCAACATTTGGTTCTAAGTATCTTTCAACAGCAAATAGGAAATGGTGTGGAGGTTTTCATGGATGATTTCTCCACCTATGAAGTGGACTTTGAGCAAGCATTGGATAGATTAGAACAAGTACTACAACAATGTGTTGAAACCAACTTAAGGCTCAATTGGCAAAAAAGCCATTTAATGATCCAACAAGGCATTGTATTAGGGCACAAGATTTCACAAATAGGGATAGAGGTAGATCCTGAAAAGATTAAAGTCATCCAAGGAATCACTCATCAACCTAAAATTATAAAAGATATCTGATCATTCCTTGGACATACTAGCTATTATAGATGCTTCATTGAGAACTTTTCAAAGATTGCAAAACCTTTGGTAGAACTAACAAAGAAGGACGTACCTTTTGAATGGACCAGGGAATGTGAGCTAGCCTTCCAAACCTTAAAACAGAAGCTCATAGAAACACCCATTCTACAAGCTCCTGACTAGTCCAGACCAGTCCACATAATGACTGACACATCCAACTTTGCTTTAGGAGTTGTACTTACATAGTTAGATGATCAAAAATTACCCTATTAAATTCATTGTGCAAGTTGAAGTATTGTTGGTGCACAACTCAATTACACCACAACAGAAAATGAATTAATGGTTGTGGTGTTTGCACTAGAAAAATTTAGGCACTATGTATTGAGCTATAAGATATTCATACATACAGATCATAGTGCAATACGATTCCTAATGAAAAAACCAATGGTGAGCCCTCACATCATATGATAGCTTGTGATCTTACAAGAGTTCGTCTTACGATTATTGATCATAAAGGCACCGAGAATGTTGTTGCTAATCATTTATCTCGATTGCGATGGGACAACAAAGAGGATGAATATCCAATTTCTGACCATTTCCCTAATGAACTCCTCTTTGTAGGTGTGATAAAAAATCACTTACCCACTAATACAAATTGGTATAGTAGCATTCTCACTTATCTACTTACACAAGAAATACCACAAGGGTTAGACATTAAAAAGAAATAATAGTTTCTTCACCGAGCCAAATATTTCATGGAAATCAACAAACAACTTTATAAACTATGTTCCAATGGCTTGGTCTGATGGTGTGTTCCTGATGTAGATCAATTGCAAGTTCTCCAAGATGCTTATGAGGGCCCTTGTGGGGGTCATTACACTGGGAGATGAATAGCTATTAAAATCTTTCTTGTAGGATATTATTGGCCTACATTGTTCTGAGACGCTCATCATTTCATCCAATCTTGTGAGCACTGCCAACTTGATGGGAAAATGACTGCTAGAATGGAGGGTCCGTAAAAATGGATTCAACCCTTAAAACCCTTTGACATATGGGGAATTGATTTTATGGAACCTATTACACCAATGTCCAATAGAAAAGCCTACATTATTGTTGTTGTTGACTATTTTACAAAGTGGGTAGAAGTAGTCGCTGTTACGGATTGTACATCATCTACTGCTACATGATTTGTTCAACAGCAAATTGTAAATAGGTTTGGCGTGCCTCGTGCACTTATTTCTAATAATGGTACACATTTTACAAGTGTGACTTTCCAAAAGTTGATGCAACGCTTAGGAGTTAAGCATAAATTGACTACACCATATCATCCTCAAGCGAATGGTCAAGCCAAAGTCACCAATAGGGACATCACAAAAATACTAACATGGACCACTAGTAAATATAGGTGAGACTAGAGCACCAAACTGAACAATGCTCTTTGGGCATACCGCTCAACATGGAAACTCCCTATAGGGTACTCTCCCTATGAGTTAGTGTACAGTAAACTTCCAATACTTCTTATCCAAGCTAAGCTTTGTACACTATCTACAGCATGTGACCTCAACCTTGACCTCAATCTAGCACAGAAAGAATAGTTGATGAACCTTAACTTGCTAGATGGAAATTGATTAGCCACCCTATCATCCAATGAACTGCACAAGGCCTTTAATAAACAATGTCATGACCTAAGGATTAGGAAAGTCAAATACCAATTGGGAGATAAGGTTCTTTATTGGAATCCCACACATGTGCCACAACAAACTAAATTTCAAACACTGTGAGAAGGACCTTATATCATTCATGAAACGTTTCCTTCAGGGGCCATGATGATTTATAAACCTAAAAGCTTGAACAAGAAATTATTGGTAAACATCTAGCAAACCAAACCTTACCATGAACCTAAAATGGTCAATACTAATACTACCTCTGTTGGTGGACAACCCTACTCCTTATTTTGGATCGCCTCCTTCCAACTCAGTCATGGGGGAGATGGCACCCATACTAACCATTCTAAGCCCTCAGTTCCTTTTGTATTTTTGTTTTACACATTTTTGTTTTACACATTTTTCATCTTTATTATTTTTGTTTTACATCATTGTTAACATTTTTACTATTTCTTTTTTTGATTTATTCTTACTCATCACATAATAAGTTCTCATGATGGTGGATTGTACTATAATGGTGTTGATTACCAATGTTTGGCTTTTACCTTTGACTTTTAATGTTGATACTAAGATATGGTTTCTTTTGATAAAATAGGTAATGAGTCCATGTCATCCACTCATCCGTGCAACTCTATGGTCTTCCTTGTTTTAGAATTGTACTATCCCTTTTTCTAAGAAAACCTATTAATGAATTGGTGGCTTAGTGCTCTTCGAACCAAGAAAAGATTCAAATGGATGGAAAAGGGTATGACCTCAAGGGGATTCGACACATTTGTACTGGCTACTCTCTTGGGTACTTGGATTTTTTTCATAAGTTTTCTGCCATTCTACTATTAACCGATATTAGGAAGTTGACTAAATCAAATAAGTCTTTGCATGGTGTGGTTCTCACGAAAAAAAAAAAGAAGAAAAAAAGAAGAAAAAAAACTGGTGAGAATTCAAAGCACACCCCTTAGACATAATAAGAAACATTGGCCACAAGCATTGGTTATGGCACTCGAAACACATGCTACCCATGCCTAAAGATTCCCTCTAACTAAGGCCTTTTCTCGCTTCCTACTTCTCTATCTTTCTCTTGTTGGAATGGCGATGGCTCTGTGGATGCATTCTTGTTACTTCAGGAGGTTGGGTTGGTTAAGTGTGTTGATGCGGAGTCACTGGATGTGGTTAGTTTTGATCTAGATTTGGAATGAATTCTATTAAGTCACCTTAATCACATACTACAAAAGGGACTATACACAACCTTAACTTTGGGATTCCATTCCATTCTCTGTTCTCTTCCAAATTTCTTTCCATCTTCCACCTCATTGTCGATTTTATTATCAGTCTATATCTTGGTTGTCACATTATTATTCTTTGGTAAACTCTTGTGGGTAAGTCCTTAACCATTTTTTCCGTATGTCATTCCTAGAGCCTATGGACTCTTTGGTTTGTGGGTATGTTAGGGCATAAAAGGCATTAGTCTACTTTGGGGAGGACCCACTAGCATTCCTTTTTAGTGCAATTATTAAGCTCTTTTCCTTAAACATTTCCTGCAATCAACCATTTTCCATTTCAACCCATCCATGACATCCAATTTTGTTTTATTAGCTTCATCGTTGTTATTTCTCTATTCTTTCTTGTTCTTTCGTTTTCCATCTGATGAGTGGTGAGGTATCCCTACACTCAACAATACGAATATGAGCATCCACGCATGACCTAGTCAAATTCCAAGGACTAAGTGCTTACACGCCTTTGTGGAACAAGAATGCGTTGATCAATCGTTGTCTTTCCAAGCTTACTTGTATGTCACGATTGTATGGTTAAGTGTAGGGATACCTCGCCGCTCATCATTGGCATCATTGTCAGGGACTCTGTTATTTGTGTGCTAACCAAAACACAGGAAATATTTCACATCATTGGAATGAACCCTTGGGGTTGGTTAAAGAATAAATAATAAATAATAGTACATTGCACACTAAATAGACAACCATGTCTCCTTCTTCATAAAAAAGTGTTTCACCACCTAGGTCTGATATAGGGAACAATCGAAGGCGTAGTACACATGATAATCCACCATTCCTTCAATAGTTTTGTGTGGTATATGTTCATCCTAATGAATATGTACTAAACTTTACCTTTATCCTCCACTAGGATGAACAACTACATTGGTGACATTTAGAAGGTAACATAGTGTTACCTCCTGATCGCTCTATCCTGAGCATGCTTCTTCATGATCTCACACGAATTAGTATGCAGCACTTACAGGTAGAGTACGTTGTGCATGATCATGACTCAAGAGAGTATCAACCCACGGAGGCACAGCGTTAAAGGGATTTACAATAGGAAAGACATCATGAATCCATGAAGGAAAAGTTGTCGTAGAATGTCCCACATGTCCTAAGTGAAAATGAGGGTGGTGAACCTGCCTCAGGCAGTCACCCACACAATGATGTTCCTCCTATTGACTTCAGTCAAGGGGTTATGTATCAAAATCTTTACTCAACTATCCATAACTTAGATTCTGGTACCGACAAACATAACGCGCCTGAAAAAGGAACATGGACACATAACAAAGATGGAGATTCCGATTATAACCGCGATCGAGGCTGTAACCACCGAAGAGAAGAAAGCAGGCACCATCATGGTGACAATCCTCCTTCTTCTTCACCTTCATCATCTCCTTCACCCTCTCCTTTAGGATCTGGACCCAGTCATAAGGAAAAAGACCATGAGGATAATAGTAAGCGAAACAAAGATCACAGACGAAACAATTGAGAAAGGGGATGAGGGCATTCTAGAGAATCACAACATAGAAGAAGGAAGAGTAGGGAACAACATAGGCATCATAGACACCATAGATGAGATGATCACGATGAACCCCCACTCACTACTCAAAGTATGTTAGACATAACTGAGGCCATTAGGATCCCAACAAGGCACCAAAAGGATAGTAGGATTAAGAGATTAAACATGAACAACATCCCACGATTTGAAGGGGGGTACAATGTTGATCCTTAAAATCATCTACAAGCATTTCATGATGCATGTGCCTTACAAAACATAGAAAGCGAATGGAAAAAACTTAAGTTGTTCCCATGAACACTAGTCAAAGAAGCGGAGAGCTAGTACCGGTCCTTAGAACTGGAATCCATTCGTAGGTGGAGTACCATGTTAGAATTGTTCAAAAATAAGTTCCAAATGTACTACCGAGTGTCCAACCTATGAAAGCAATTCTAAGGCTAGAAACAAGGACAACATGAACCCTTGGATGCTTCCATGGGTTGATATTATGCACTGTTACATCATTTTCCTAGCCATGGTTATTCGCAGAGGGATCAACTATGCCATCTCGTAGATGGGCTTAGGCATGAAATGCAAAGAACCCTTGGGACTTATGCCCAAGGAAGACTATCTGAGCTTAGGACCCATCAAGTACAAAGATTATTGGAGCAAGTTGCTAAAGAAGAAAGTGAGTTACAGAAAAGAGAGAGTGCGGAGGAATACAACAGAGATCCTTCCCTCCAAAAGAGGGGAGTAAGATTCTGTGAGGATGAAGAAGAGTTACCACTCGAAGAGATGGTGAATAAGAAAACCTTGCCTATCCAAAACATAGCATCAAAAGTATCAGCAAAGGTAAACAAAATGTGGAACTCCCTAGATGATAGATTTCAAACCATTCTTAAAATAGTAGAGGAGTCTAGAGAGTAAGGTGGTGATCTTGAAAAAAGTAAAAAGAGAGAAACTGAACATGCATGTAACAAAGGTAAGGGCAAAGTTGTCATCATCAAAAAGGTTGTGGATTCGAATATAGACAATGATAGTGGATGCAAGATATGCCAATATGACCATCCTAAGGGATGTTGCCCTATAATCTCACATCTACAGGAGTCTAGGGTGTATGCACTCAACCCATGGTTAAACAAAAGGCAAACACCCTGAAGGTTACCTTCTCCTCAAGGTAACCCAAGGCAGTTCCACCAACCCTTAACATATTATCCAAGTGGAACTCCACCACAACCAATCGAGTAGTATCAATAGTGGCAATACCCACAATCATGGGGAATGTCACCACCATAGCAACAGTATCCTTACTGGCAACCTGACCCATATGGATATTATGTGCAACAACCAGTCTCTCCATGTGACTCTACTGGTCACATCACTCCTCAACCTCACTACCAAGCTTGTGAATGTTATAGGACTCCTTCTCCTAGGGGTGATTTTCTTCAAATATACCATCCTTCTCATTTGATTGCACCTCTTCCACCCTTAACTCCATTACCACCTACTCTAGCTATGCAAGGTGAAATCCCTACCCAGCCACAGCAACGTAACGTCACAAGGGCTATTAACCCTCAACCTACTGTTGGTTCTAACAACTGCATGAAGAAAAGATCTTTCTTTAGAACCAACAATCCAACTAAGCCCTTGCAACCACAAGCAGCTGATTCTTCAACTACCTCACTATCACTTGAAGCTTCGGAGCTCCCTTCAACCCAAAAACTATGCTAAACACATACGGTCATGTTAACTCATGTCCTTACCCATTGGATAAAAGCTAGTCATCCTCCTAGAAAATTCTTTCATTCTGGGAGTCCTTTGATATATATCTACAAATTGCTAGAAATGAAGCATGCAAGGCTCTTTTGGATTTAGGTTCTAGCGTCAACTTGATTTCTCAAGAAATGTATAAGGCCTGGAACCTGCCTCCACTAAAAAAGAGTAACATTCATTTAGAGTTGGCATACCAGTCCATCACTATCCCATTGGGACTAGTAGAGGACATTGTCACCACTATTTGTAGATGGTCATATCCAACTGACTTCCTAGTGATTCAAGTGAACAATGGTAAGGGGGACTTCCCAATCATAATGGGAAGAGCATGGCTATGCACAGTTGATGCACGCCTAAGAATCTACAATCTTTCCCTGAAAATATCCAAGAAAAATACATTTGGAAAGATCGAGAAGAAGAAAGTTCCATGCATCGCATATAATGACACAAGGTGTAATTGCATGTAGAAGTCATGGTTTGTGCAACATTTAACATTGTCTGCATGTAATCAGTGTGCACAAGTGACTGATATACAAAGACCCATGTATGCAACAACCACAAGACAGGAAGGCACCCAATGGTTGACAATTGATCAAGAGAGTAGTTCAACTATATGCATGGAACCAACTAAGGATTTAGCTTGCGCTTACATTGATAACATAGACATGTTAAAGCAAGTCCATTGCCAACTTCTAAGTCTTAACTTTGAAAATATCAAATAGAGGAAGTTGGAAATCCTTGATAAGTTTAAGCAAGAGCCCCTTGAGCTAAAACCATTGCCCACCGATATGGAATACACATTTCTTAAAAATGGAAAACTAGTAATTATTAAGGCGAAGCTTGCTCCTCAACAAAAAGAAAAACTATTGAAGGTAATAAACAAATGGTCAAAAGCCTTCACTTGGTCATATCTTGAATTAACTAAAATAGATTTTAGGATATGCCAATATAAAATTTATACCGACCTCTCCATGAAGCCTCAAAGACAACCACAGAGGTGATTAAACCCAAAGCTAAAGCAAGTAGTTAAGGAAGAAATTGAACAGCTTCTAAAAGCTAGGTTCATATACCCCATTGCTGATAGTGAATGGGTTAGCCCCTTAGTTATAGTACCCAAAAAGGGAGGCAAATGGAGGATGTGCATAGATTTCAGGCTACTAAATATGGCAACATTCAAGACCACTTTATGTTGCCATTTGTAAACCAAGTCTTAGACACCATTGCATGGCATCGCTACTATAGTTTTCTAGATGGATACAGTGGGTACAACCAAATACAAATAGCCCCAGAAGACCAAGCCAAGACTACATTCACCAATCCTTAGGGAACATTTGCATACAAATAGATGTTGTTTGGCTTGTGCAATGCCCCTGTAATGTTTCAACGATTAGTTCTAAGCATATTCTAGTAGCAAATAGGAAATAGTGTCGAGGTCTTCATGGACGACTTCTTCACCTATGGAGCAAACTTTGATCTAGCCTTGGACCAGTTAGAGCAAGTATTAAAATGATGTGTAGAAACTAATTTAAGGCTCAACTAGCAAAAAATCCATTTAATGGTCCAAGAAGGTGTAGTATTAGGGCATAAGATCTCACAAACAGGGATAGAGGTAGACCCTGAAAAGATTAAAGTTATCCAAGGAATTACCCATTAACCAAAAACTGTAAAGATATCTGGTCATTTTTTGGACACACTAGCTACTACAAAAGGTTTATTAAGAACTTTTCAAAGGTTACAAAATCATTGGTTGAACTAACGAAAAAGGACATACCTTTCGAATGGACCAGGAAATGCGAGCCAGCTTTCAAACCTTAAAACAGAAGCTTGTAGAAACACCCATTCTACAAGCTCCTAACTAGTCCAAACCATTCCACATAATCACTGATATGTCCAACTATGCTTTAGGAGCTATACTTACATAGTTAGATGATCAAAAACATCCTTATTACATCCACTATGCAAATAGGAGTATTGCTGGTGCACAACTCAACTACACTACAACAGAGAAAGAATTAATGGCTATAGTGTTTGCACTAGAAAAATTTAGGTACTATGTCTTGGGCTATAAGGTATTCATACACATAGATCATAGTGCAATAAGATTCCTAATGAATAAACCTACAATAAGCCCTCACATCATATGATGGCTTGTAATCTTACAAGAGTTCGATCTTACGATGATTAATCGTAAAGGCACTCAAAACGTAGTCACTAACCATTTATCTCGGTTGCGATGGGACAACAAATAGGATGAGTATCCAATTTCTAATTATTTTCCAAATGAACTCCTCTTTGCAAGTGTAGTGAATAATTAATTAATCACGGAGACAAACTGGTATAGTAGTATCCTCATCTATCTCCTTACACAACAAACACCACAAGAGTTTGATGCTAAAAAGAAACAACAGTTTCTTCACCAACCCAAGTATTTTAAGGAAATCAATGGGCAACTTTACAAAGTATATCCTGATGGCTTGGTTCAATGGTGTGTTCCTAATGTAGATCAACTATGAGTTCTCCAAGATGCTCATAAGGGTCCTTGTGGGGGTCATTATGCTGGGAGACGAATAGCCATTAAGATCTTGCTTGCAGGATATTATTGGCCTACATTGTTTTAGGATGTCCATCACTTTGTCCAATTTTGTGAGCACTATCAACACGATGGGGGGATGACTGCTAGAATGGAGGGTCCACAACAATGGATCCAATCTATAGAACCCTTCAACATTTGGGGAATTAATTTTATGGGACTAATTACACCACTGTCCAATGGAAAAGCTTATATTATTGTTGCTATTGATTACCTTACAAAATGGGTAGAAGTAGCTACTATTAAGGATTGTACATCATCTACAGCTACATGATTTATTCAACAACAAATTGTAAATAGGTTTGGTATGCCTTGTGCACTTATTTCAGACAATGGTACACATTTCATAGGTGTCACTTTTTGAAAATTAATGGAATGCTTAGGGTTTGAGCACAAACTAACTACACCATATCACCCCCAAGCGAATGGTCAAGCCAAAGTCACAAATAGGGAGATTACAAAAATATTGATAAGAACCATTAGCAAGTTTAGATGAGACTGGAGCACTAAATTGAATGATGCTCTTTGGGCATACCACTCCACATGGAAACTCCCTATAGGCTACTCTCCCTATGAGTTAGTGTATGGTAAATTACCAACACTTCCCATTCAAACTGAGCTTCGTACACTATCCACGGCATGTGACCTCAACCTTCACCTTGATCTAGCATAAAAACAACAGTTGATGACCCTTAACCTGCTAGATGAGAACTGATTAGCCACCTTGTCATCTAACGAATTGTACAAGACCTTCAATAAACAACATCATGACTTGTAAATTAGGAAAGATAAATATCAACCGGGAGATAAGGTTCTCTACTAAAATCCCACACATGTGCCACAACGTACCAAATTTCAAATGTTGTGGAAAGGACCTTATGTCATTCATGCAACTTTTCCTTCAAGGGCCATGATGATATACAATCCTGAGAGCCCAGATAAGAAACTATTGGTCAATGTCCAACAAACCAAACCTTTCCATGAGCTTAGGTTAGCCAGTACTAATACTACCTCTATTGGTGGACAACCTAGCTCATTATTTTGGATCTCCTCCTTCTAACTCAGTCGCGGGGAAGACAGCCACCAATGCTAATCATTCTAAGCCCTCATCTCTTTTTATAATTTTGTTTTACACATTTTTGTTTTACACCTTTTTGTTTTATACATTTTTCAAATTTACTTATTTTTGTCTTACACCATCATTCACATTTTTTCCTATTTCTTTGTTTGATTTATTTCCATTCATCATACAATAAGTGCTCATGATGGTGGATTGTATTATAATAATGTTGATTGTTAATGTTTGATTTTTACCTTTGATTCTCAATGCTGATATTATGATATGGTTCTTTTGATAAAATAGGCAATGAGTCCATGTCGTTCATTCCTTCATTCAACTCTATGGTCTCCCTTGGTTTTGGAACTGTATTATCCCTTTTTCTAATAAAACTATTAATGAATTGGTGGCTTGGTATTCTTCAAACCAAGGAAGGACTCAATGGTTGAAAAGGGTGTGACTTCAAGGAGATTCGATGCATTTGTGCTAACCATTCTTGGGTTCTTGGATGCTTTTTCTTAGGTTTTCTGCCATTCTGCCATTGATCAAATATCAGGAAGCTAAGTGAATAAAATTAAGTCTTTGCATGGTGTGGTTCTCATAAAAAAAAGTGAGAATTCAAAGCACACCCCTTAGACATAATAAAGTAATATGGGCTACAAGCACTGGTTATGGCACTGGACCCATGCCTAAAATTTCCCTCTAACTAAGGCCCTTTCTTGCTCCCTACTTCTCCATCTTGCTCTCCTTGGGATGGTGGTAACTCTTTGTGGAGGCATTCTTGTTCCTTCAAGAGGATGGATTGGCCAAATGTGTTCATGCAAGGTCACTAAGTGTGGTTGGTTTGAGTCTTGATTTGGAATGAGTTCTGCTCAGTCACATTAACCATGACATACATAAGGGACTTTACATAACTTTGCTCTTGGGATTCCATTTTATTTTCTACTCTCCATCTTTCTTCCCATTTTCCACCTCATTGCCAGTTTTATGATTGGTCTATATCTTGGTTAATGTATTGTTATTCTTTGGTAAATATTTATGGGTAAGTTTTTAACTCTTGCTTCCAAATGACATTCCTAGAGCCTATAGACTCTTTGGTTTCTGGGTTTGTCAAGGCATAAAGGGCATGAGCCTACTTTGGGGAGGATCCATCAGCATTCCTTTTTGGTGCAATTGTTAAGTTCTTTCCCTTAAACATTCTCTACAATCAACCATTTCTCATTTCATCCCCATTTTTAACATCCACTTTATTGGCATTGTCATTGTTATTTTTTCCATCTTTCTTGTTCCTTATATTTTTCCATTTTATTGCTACCGAAGGTTTGCTCTTAGCTATGGGGGCCCTGGCACAAATTTTTCAATTTCTCCATTCTACTACTTGCCTAACCCCTACACCTTGGGTAGTTATCAATAATAAACCTCTAATCGAGTTTCTGCCATAACCACAACCCAGCCAATGCACTTTATATCGAGGAAAGGTATCAATTGCATTATGGCTTACTTATCCTTGCTCATTCGTGACTGTGTTGTATGTGCATATGGTGATTACATGAACTATGGACTGGGATAGGAAGCAGCACTCGGGATGGAATGGAGCTGGAACGTTTGTGCCGAGAACAACTCTAGTCGTGTGGCTATGGATAAACAATGGAGAGCACAATCTTGGCATTGGTAGCAACACGCCTCATTTTCTTTTCTCCCTCTTTCTCTTCAAGCTATCAAGTGAAGTTCTGAATGTCATCCATGTATAGTGTTCACCACAAAGGGCGAGAACACCAATGTTGTAATATGTTTATCGATCCATTCACCGGGCACTTTGAGTCTATTATTCCCTGTCACTGTCAGTTCTCATTCAGTCAATAATTCCATACCTTCCAAATATTTTATAAGAAACTCAAGGATGAGTTTTCATTTAGTCATGGGGGTATGATGAGTCGCAATATCACGCCTACAATATCGCGTACATGATATCATGGCCTTCCATGCGATATCACGTATGCAATATCACAGTCTGCCTCATTGCCTATAAATAAGAGGCTGGCGCACTTGATTTGGATAGTTAGTCTTAGTTCCTTACCCAAACTCTTACCTTTTCTCCCTCTTAGAGTTAGAATTATTTCTACGTGCCCACAGTAGGAGTCATAAAGTGAACAGATCTTTATTCGAGCATTGTGTACTTGAGCACACCTTGTGTATGGCAATAAAGACGAACTTTGTGATAAACCTTGTAACATTCAAAATAGATTGATTAATGTTAATTATTGTTACTTAATGCTTTCCTTAGTTGATTAATGATTCTCTCTCTCACCCTACAACTCTCCTAAGTAAGCACACATAGTACGATCACTTCGAGCATGCATGTAACACTTGGTAACCTAGTAACGATTAGCGTTTGGTAATCCCAGTAGTGTTGCACTGGTTCAGGATGTGTACAGCAAGTGAGAATGGATACTGGTGTTAGAATCAGTTAGAACCTAGTTAATAAGTAGTCAAATTCAATTAGTTGCCTAGTTATCTCTCTCCTCCCTTATTAGTAGTAGGACATAAAAACACAAAAAAGTATAAAAATCATATGCCTCAAGTTTACTTAACCATACAATCATGACATACAAGTATGCTTAGGAAGATAACAATTGATCATCCATTCTTGTTCCACAAAGGTGCGTAAGCACTTAGTCCTTGAAATTTGACTAAATCGTGTGTGGATGCTCGTATTCGTATGGTTGAGCATAGGGATACCTCACCACTCATCACCATCTTAACGCTACCAAAGGTTTGCTATTAGTCATGGGGGCCATATCATAAAATTTTTCATTTCATTACTTATCTCACCCCTACACCTTGGGTAGTCACCAATGATAAGCCTCTAACCCAATATTTGCCATACCCACAACCTAGCCAATGTGCTTCATAGTGAGGCAAGGTATCAATCACATTATCTCTTATCTATCCTTGCTAATTCATGACTATGTTGTGTGTGCAGATGGTGATCACATGGACAATGGACTGGGATAGGAGAGAGCACTCAAGATGAACTAGAGCTAAAGTAATTATGCAAGGAACATGCATCATATGGCCATGGATGAATAACAATGTGCACATTGACAACAACACACCTTATTTTCTTTTCTTTCTCTCTCTCTCTAAGCCATCAAATAAAGGTCTGGATGTCATCTATGTATGGTGTTCAACCAAATGGGTATGAACACCAATGTTGTAATATGTTTTTTGATCCATTCACTAGGCACTTTGAGTCTATCATTCCATGTCACTATCAGATTTTCATATAATCAATAATCCCATACCTTCCAAATATTTTGTAAGGAACTCATGGATGAGTTTTCATTCAGGCATGCGGGTATGATGAACCACGATATCGGGACCGCAATATCAGGTCTACAATATCGAAGCTTGCCAAGCGATATTGGACATTCGATATCAAAACCTATCTCATTGTCTATCAATAAGAGGTGTGCACACTTGGTTTTGGCATTAGTTTTCTTAGTCCCTTACCCAAACTATTGCAGTTTTGCCTTTCTAGAGTTAGAATTATTTCTAAGTGCCTACAGTAAGAGTCATCAAGTGAACAGATCTTTATTCAAGCATTGTGTACCTCAACACACCTTATGTACAGAAATAAAGACAAACTTTGTGATAAACCTTGCAGCATTCAAAATAGCTTATTTATTGCATTTAATATTATTTATAGTTATTTAATGCTTTCATTAGTTAATTGATGTTGCTTTTATTGATTAGTTAATTTTCACAAGTAAACACACCCAGTATGACCACTTCCAGCATATGTGGAACACTTGGTAATCCAGTAACGACTAGCGTTTGGTAATCCCAGTAGTGTTAAACTAGTTTAGAATGTGTATGGAGAGTGGGAACAGATGTTGGTGTTAGGACTACTTAGAACCTAGCAGATTAGTTAAATTAAATTAGTTACTTAATTATCTCATTTCTCCCTTTTTAGCACTAGGACATAAACATAAAAAGCATAAAAATCACATACCTCAACTTTACTTAATTATACAATCGTGCCATACAAGTAAGCTTGCGAAGACAACAATCGCCTAACCCATCCTTATTCTATGAAGGCACATAAGCACTTAGTCCTTGGAGTTTGACTGGATCAAGCATGAATGCTTGTATTCATATGGTTGAGTGTAGGGGTACCTCGCTACTCATCATCACCTTTCCAGGAAAAACAACTGACCTTGGGAGTCCCCTTATCTACCTACAAATAGCTGGGAATGAACCTTGTAAGGCTATTCTAAACTTAGGTTCTGATGTAAATCTTATTTCTCATAACATGTACATAGCCTGAAACCTACCTCCACTCAAGAAGAGCAACATTTTCCTTGAGTTGGTAGATTAATCCATCATTGTTCCTCTAAAACAAGTCAAGGACATTATGACCATTATCTGTGGGTGGTCCTTTCCTACTAACTTCTTAGTTATCCATGTTGATAATTGTAAGGGGGACATCCCAATCATCATGGGAAGGGCTTAGTTAAACAACATTAATAAATGGTTGAGAATCAAGGACCTTTCCTTGGAAATCTTCAACGAAAATGCATTTGAGAAGATTGAGAAGAAGAGAGTTCCATGCATCGCATACAATGACATTAGGTGTAACTATGTGCAGAAACTATGATCCATAAAAAGTACATCCATCACAACATGCAGATAGTGCGCAGATGTATCTAAAATTCAAAAGTGCCTATACATAGCAACCACAAAATAGGAAGGTACCTAGTGACTGACAACTGATCCTGGTAGCAGCTCTACACTTTGCATAAAATCAATTGAGAGCCTAAAAAGTGCCTATGTTGAAGGCATGGATGAGATGGAGCATATCCATCACTAACTCTCTGATGAACTTGATGACACTTATTAGGGGAATTTGGAAATCCCTGAGCTTTAAACAAGAGCCCCTAGAGTTGAAAACTCTACCTACCATCATGGAATATGTTTTTCTAAATAATGAAAAGCTAGTGATAATCAATGTCAATCTTGCTCCTACATAGAAAGAGAAGCTATTGAAGGCGATTAACAAATAGCCAACAGCCTTTGCTTGGTCATATCCTAAACTCACTAGGATTAATCCTAGGGTATTCCAACACTACATCTATATAGATCCTTCCATGAAGCTAAAGAGGTAGCCATAACTAAACCCCAAACTCAAGCAAATTATCAAGGAGAATATTGAACAACTCGTAAAGCTGAGGTTCATCTATCCCATTCTGGATAGTGAATATATTAGCCCACTTATAATAGTGCCAAAAGAAGGTGGAAAGTGGAGGGTTTGTATTAACTTCAGGCTATTGAACATGATGACTTACAAAGATCATTTTCCATTATCATTTGTGCACCAGGTGTTGGACACTATTTCTAGGCATTACTTCTACAACTTTTTGCATAGTTATAGTGGCTATAACCAAATTCAAATTGCATAGGATGATAAGGCCAAAACCACATTCACAAGTTCTTGGGGAACTTTTGTAGATAGAAAGATGTCATTTGGTTTGTGCAATGCCCCTACAACCTTCCAACACCTTATCTTAAGTATCTTTCAACAATAGATCTGTAGCAAGGTGGAAGTCTTCATAAATGACTTCTCCACCTATGAGGCTACATTTGAGTTAGCCCTAGACCATCTTGAGTAAGTGCTAAAAAGGTGTGTGAAGAAAAACCTTCGGCTCAACTAGTAGAAAAGCCATTTAATGGTCTAGGAGGACATTATTTTGAGTCAAAAAATATCTAAAAAAAGGGATTGATGTGGACCCTAAGAAAATAAGGGTCATCCAAGGAATTACCCATCAACCAAAAATTATCAAAGATGTCATTCCTTGATCACATTACCTACTACCAACACTTCATAGAGAATTTTTCTAAGATCGCCAAACCATTGGTAGAGCTTACAAAGAACGATGCTCCATTTGTCTAGACTGAGGAATGTGAGAAGGCATTCTAGCAACTCAAGTAGAAACTTATAGAAACTCCAATTTTAAGAGCACCTAACTAGTCTAGACCATTCCACATCATGATGGATGCATTAAATTATGCTTTGGGAGTTGTGTTCACATAGTTGGATGATTAGAAACATCCTTATTACATCCATTATGTGAGCCAAAGCATTGTCAACACACAACTGAACTACATCACAACAAAGAAGGAATTGATGGTGGTAGTGTATACCTTGGAGAAATTCAAGCACTATGTGCGTGGATACAAGGTGTTCATGCACATAGGCCACAGTGCAATCCTATTCCTTATGAATAAACCAATGGTGAGCCCCGGTATCATATGATGGCTAGTGGTCTTGCAAGAATTCAATATTATGATGGTAGATCAAAAGGGAATTGAGAACATGGTTGCTGATCACTTATCTCATTTAGATGGGATAACAAAGAGGAGGAGAGCCCACTTTTTAATCAATTTTCTAATGAACTCCTCTTCTATAAATAAACAAGTGCCCAATGAACCTAATTGGTATGATGGCATTCTCATCTATCTTCTCACACAGGAGATGCCATAAGAGTTGAACCACAAGAAGAAACAATAGTTTCTTCACCAAGTGAAACGCTTTATAGAGATTAACGAATACCTTTACAAGGTGTGTGTCGATGGCCTAGTTCATTGGTATGTCCTTGATGCTAATCAACTGCACAGTCTTCAAGATGCTCACAAGGGTCCTTTTGAGGGGCCACTATGTTGGAAGATGCACGGTCATTAAGATCTTGATGGCAAGGTATTCTTAGTAACCACTCTTTAGGGATGCTTACCAATTCATCTACTTTTGTGAACATTGCCAACATGATGGTGGAATGACTACTTAAATGGAGGAACCTCAAAAGTGAATCCAACCACTGTAATCCTTCAACATCTAGGGCATTGACTTCATCGATCCCATGACACCCATGTCAAATAGAAAGGCATACATCATAATCACTATTGACTATTGTACGAAATGGGTAGAATTAGTAGCTATCACTAATTGTACATATTTTATAGCTACTTAATTTGTATAATAAAATGGTGTAAATAGGTTTGAAGTGCCACATGCACTAATTTCTGATAATGGTACTCACTTTACAAGCACCACCTTTTGAGAGCTCATGTAACACTTGGGGGTTGAACAAAAATTAACACCTTACCACCCCCAATCCAATGGTTAAGTAGAGGTAACAAATAGGGAGATCACTAAGATCTTAACTAGAATAATTAGTAAATATAGGAGAGATTGGAGCATGAAACTCAACAATGTCCTTTGGGCCTACTGCTCCACCTAGAAACTCCCTATAGGCTATTCTCATAATAATCCAATGTATGGAAAATTTTCAACTCTTCCTATTCAATCAATGCTTTGTACCCTTTCAACAACTTATGACGTTGACCTTGACTTGAGTCTAGCATAGAAAGAAAAACTAATGAACCTCAATGTGCTAGATGAGAACTGACTGGTAGCCTTGTCATCTAATGAGTTGCACAAGACATTCAACACACAATGCCATGACCTCAAAATAAGGAAAGTAAAATTTCAACTGGGAGACAAGGTCCTTTACAAGAACCCCATACATGTGCCACAAAGAACTAAGTTTTAAACATTTTGGGAAGGGCCTTATATCATTTATGAAACCTTTTCTTCTAGGGCCATGTTGATCTACAAACCTGAAAGCCCAAACAAGAAACTCCTCATCAACATGCAATAAGTCAAACCTTTCCATGAGCCCAAGAGAGCCAATGCTAGCAACACCTCCTCAAAGGGACAAGCATGCTCAATATTTCAAATCTCCTCCTTTCAACTCAATCATGGGAGAGATGATCATCCATGTTGATTATACAACTTGGCTCCTTAGTTTTTACACTTTTATTGTTTTTGTTTTTAGATCTTTTTGTTTTACACTATTTTTTGTTTTATAACATCATTAACACATTGTATCTTTCTTAAATATTATACAATTTCTTCTATGTTTTCCTTTATTTGGTTTGAATTTTTCTTATGTTTTTCTTGTGTTTATTTTACCTTATTTTCCTTTATTGCCAATAGGACATAGTGCAATTGGCTACTATTTATGGTGGTTTGTACTTAATATTCTTTGACTGCTAATTTTTGAATTCTATATTTGAATTTTGGTATTGATAACTACAACATGGTTTCTTTTTCATGAAACAAGCAATGAGTCCACATGATCCAGCCATCCACAACACTCTATGGTGTTCCTTATTTTGCATATATGAGGTCCCTTTCCTTAATGAAACTTTAACAAACTTGTAACCTTGTCAATTTCCAAACTTAGGAAAGATTAAATGGGTTTATAAGGATATGACTTCAAGGGGATTTGATGCTCTCTGTACTTTTCCAAACTCTTGAGTACTTGATCTATAGGGATGCAAAGTCGCTGAAAGCGGTTGGTTTTGATCTAAACTAAGGATGGACTTTATCAAGTCATTTAATCATAAAATTCACAAGGGACATTATGTGACCATAATTTAGAACTCCATTCCTCGCTCTCTCTCATCCATCAATGCTTTCTTTAATTTACCTCATTATCAATTTTCCATGCCTTGTTCAATGTCGTAGTTTGATATGTCAAAATTCTTAGGTTGATTCTTATGGGATTTAGTCCTTAACTTTCTACAATCATTAATTAATAATGGGGTCCATATAATTCTTATTTTGAAGGCACACAAGGGCATTATCGGCATGAGCCTACTATGGGGAGGACCCACTTGCATACCTCTTAGTTGGGCTAGTTAAGTTCTTCATCCTTAGGCATTTTTCGCAATCAAATCCTTTGTGCATCCCATTGGTAACATCCACTTGTGCACTCCTTCACAATGTTCTCCAATGAAAAACTCTTTTTGTTGTGAATTATCTAAGCCTCTTTAAGCATTTCATCATGTTCATAGCTTTCTGGCTTTCTAAGAACTTCAAGTTTTGTTAAAACTCTTTATTTTTTCCCTATTTGTAATGTTGGAAATCTTCTAAGCCTAGAACCTTCCAAAACCTATAACTTTCGACCACTTGTCTAATTTACCTCATTTTTTAGTCCTACTGCTATCAAAGGTAAGCTTTACATTGTGGGAACCACCTTTTTGTAGAAAATTTTTCCAAAATCTCTCTCGCTTTCACAAGGATTTAATAAATCAAATTACATTAAAGTCATCAATTTATGAAGTTAAACCTTTCCAACAAACTCTAGTAGCTACAAAAATCAAATAATATTAAAATAATTAATCTTCCATAACTTATCCAAGTGTAAATACCTAAAGAGACAAGGTACCTAAATGCTATAAGTACATATGACATGCTAATCCTTGATTCTGTTGTGATCACAGATGGCACTGAAGGGGAAGCATGGACTAGAAATGAAACCATCTCAACTATGAGATAAGCGACCTAGAGCCAAAAGGTGTTAACAACCTAATAAAATTTAGATGCAAGTAGCATAATCAATGGATCTTCTCCCTCATATTTGAGCTACCAAAGGGATTTGGATGCCAAATTTTTGCCAAGGTGTTCACTTTTTTTTGTCATGAACACCAAATTTTGTAAAAGATTATAAATCTATACACTTGTTCACTCATAGTTTGTATGTATGGTCAAAGTCACTTGGTGTGTGTGTTAGTTAGTCAATAATCTTGTACCTTCCCAATATTTTGTAAAGAACTTATTCCTCCTTTTGTTTATTCGAGGACAAGTTTTCATTCAATCGTGGGGATATGATGAATCATATTTTTCTTAGCCCTGATATTGGGACTCAGGCTACATTATCGAATATCTAATATCACAAGATGCATGCCTACCTATAAATACAACACTTGGATGCATGATTCATCCATATTTTCATTAGTCATTAGCAAAGCTTCTGCAATTTGTTTTCTCTAGAGTTAGAATATTTTCTAAGTGCCTGCAGTAGAATATTTTCTGAGTGCCCACAATAGGAGTCAAAGAAGTGTATGGATCTTTATTTAAGCAATGATGTACCTAAGCACCTCAATGTAAATGGTAATAAAGATGAGATTTTTGCAACACTTGAACTAGATTAAATGTTTTCTTTATGCATTTAATATTCATGTACTTTATTTTAATGAATTTTAATCAAGAAATTCATATAGATTAAATTGCAAACATAAGTACGACCACTTCGAGCATACCTTTAACACTTGGTACTCTTAATAGCACTTAACACTTGGTAACCTAGTGGTGCTATAACATGTTCAGGATGTGTACGAAAAGTGGGAATGGATGCTTATGTTAGGATTAGTAAGGTTTAGTTAGTCATTAGATTAATTACATTAGTTAAACATTTATTACCTTAATTTCAATTCTTAGGTGACTTAAATCATAAAAGAGAAAATGATAAAAAACATATGCCTTAGTTACACTTAACCATACACTTGCACTTCATAAGTGGAACTACGAAGAAAACGATTACAACAATTAGATTTACCTTAGCAGAACCAATGTACTTAGAAATCTAAAATCTTCAGAATTTGATTAGATTGCTTAGTGGATACTAGTGATTTGTATGGTTGGGTGTAGGATATACTTGCTACTCATTAAAGGTTACATCATTATTTGCTAAAGCATGTGTAGCTCTCAACTGAAAATTTTTGGTTAACCTATCCCAATTAATCTTCTTGGAAATTGAGAAGAGATTCAAGAAAGGGGGGGTGTCAGACCCCAAAAATAGAATTTTATTAATTAAATGAGATTAAGTACATGATCAACATCTGAACATATTGATGGTTAAATAGGGATAAGAACAATGACAAATGCAGATGTTGAAGGAAAACATCTTGATACATAATCCTTCACAAGGTGCGGGAGTACATTCCAAAGAGTAACCTTATGCTGGGAATCAATAAGAACTGCAAGTTAATAAGACCAGGAGAACAACAAAGAGCTAAAAATGCTCAAAATTATGATAACACACTCTGATGTAGCAGATCGAGACTGGGAAGAGTGCACGAGTTGGTGTATCTGCTCCAAGGCTATAAACAATAAAACAACTGATTAGTATCCAACTTTAACTTAGAAGTATGAGATAAAATTTGGAAATGCACAAGGTGAAGAATTTGAGATTTTTCCATAATATTTAAATGATTAGAGTTGGATGAATCAGTGTTCTAGAAAAGAGCAGTGCATCTGCGCTTCCATATATAGTAAAGAACGAGGGGCCTAATAACTTTCCAAAGAAACTGAAGGTCAGTAGAGGGGGTGGCTAGAAAGCTGAACAAGATATCCTCATGGGAAAACTTGCACAAAGGAAAAACTTTAGAAACCCACTCCCATGAAGACTGAGTGAAAGAAAAATGCCAAAAAATATGGACAAAATCATCAGGACCTTCACAGAGAGGGCAATTAGGGTTTAGAATCCCAAGGTATTCACGACATTTGCCGATAGGCAGGCCTTGATGCAGGAGGCACCAAAGAAATTGTTTAATTTTTGGAAGAGTCGGAAGGCTCCAAACTCATGAAAAGAGAGAGAGCCAAAACTGTTCAGACTCTTCTTTGTGCCATGATTGATTGCAGCGATTAACAATCATAGAGGAATCATGCAACAATTTAAAGGGCACATGTGGTTTATAGGGTAGAAGGTTCGATCCATTAGTCCACTGAAGACCATGGAAGAGACTAGGAACCGAAGCATCCAAATGCAAATACTGATGAATGAAGTGATAAAGTCTATCAAGGCAATGGTTCATAATTCTGGAAGCCCCATATAAGTTTTTGAACATATCCCAAGTAATCCATTGATTGGTGAGACAAAGACATCTAAGGGAAACAACTCCCTTTTGAAACCAGATGGTGGTTGTCCTGGCATTTGAAGAGATTCAAGAAGAATAGGAAGGCTAGGAAGATACTTCTCTTTTCATGCTTGATCAAAAAACTTTGTAAAAGGGGAGGAATAGCCTATTACATAAATGACATACTTCAAAGAGCCCTTACCACATCATGGTAGGAATTGATGAAGAAGAAGACATTTTCAAAATTTTAAGAGGAGGAGGCACCATCACCACCATCAATTAAGGACACTATAGACATTGCAAAATGCCTAAGGTGATTTAGGAAGTAAAAACAACAATAGTCATCTAGTGGTAAGTCAGTTTTAAGCATAAACATATATTCACTTAGTAATCCCACTAGTGCTATCACTTGGTTTGCCTAGTAGCATAACATTTGGTAATCCTAGCAATGGATACATGAGTTTAGGATGTGTATGGCAAGCTGAGAATGGATAATCATTGCTCATAGGCTAGCTTAGGATTTACCTTCTTGTTATTAATTTAATTAATTACTTAATTTCCATCTTATTATTTAGTTCAATTCAAGGCCCCAATAACATTATAATTATGTGTCTCATTTTAGACTAAACCATACATGATAAAGTTACCACTACTCCAAGTGGAAAGACAATGACCTATGATCAACACCAATGATCTAGATATCAAACTAGATCATGCATGAACACTTGTGATTCACATGATTGGGTGTACGGGGCTCTTGTCACTCATCACATTGGAAGATTTTTTACTTGAAGTTGAAGTGGAAAAGTGACATGTTCAAGCATATGTTCTTACTATCATTATTTGATAAGGATTTGTAGGCAATAACTTGCCAATTTGAGTTAGACTTGAGCCATCGTCATAAAGGATCATCATCATTCAATGCACATCCTACTAAGGTAGGGTCCTAGGAGGGTGGTGAATGAGTGAAAGCCTAACACTTGAAGCATTATTATATTCCTTAATAAATTTTCTAATATATATTATTGGCTATATGTCTTGGGATATATTAATAGTGAAATTATTTCAAATCCTAATATAATGTGCTAGGTGTTAGTTAAGTGGTTAACTCACAACCCCTTAATTTCAATAATGTTTTTAAAGTGAAAATCCTAATACACTGTACTAATTGTTAGCTAAGTTAACAAAGTGTTATTCAAATCCTAAGCACTTGGAGTGTAAGATGATCATTAACCATTCTAAGTTGATGCATTCCAGGTTTTGGCTTCTTCCCTAAGTGTCAAAGCCTTGGATTGCACATCTGATTTAGCTTTAAATATAGAATTCTTATGTATGTCTCCATCTATTTTAGTTTTGAATATTGAAATCTTGCATGCATCTTTAGTGCTGATGAAGGATCGGTGATGAATTATTCCAATGATGGTGATTTGCAGTAGTGAGGGTTTTGCCTTGGGAATTTCTGTGTGCGAGTTCCTAAATGGTTGTTCATGTTTTCCTTTTCTTTTTTTCTTTCAGGTTCTCATGGATCTACATGGTTATTGTGGTGCTACTGCTATGGCTGTAGTGGTGTTTGTCAAGTGGATCTATGAGGCTGAAGATAGGTGGGTAGTTCTACATAGCTACAATGATGACCGAAAACATTAGCAGCTAGAACACCAAGGTTGATGGGCAGACAACCTAACCCTAAATTGACATGAGGGCTTGCTTGAGGTAGAGATGGGATGCCCTAAATGGTCTAGCCAATCGAATAGGGACTTACAAAATGCAATGAGGGTGTAGTGTGAGTAGCTGCAGTGCTGATGCAAAATGATGCTAAGTGTGCAAGTGGTGTTTACAATGTTAATGATGTCAGCAGTGTCAACAGGGTCAAGCGTAGTCAAGAGTTTCAATGAAGTGGGTGGAGTGGGCAATGTCAACATGTGTAGATCACCACTTGAGCATATTTTTAGGTATGGCTATGAGGTAAAACAATGAAAAATACAAGTAAAATATAAAAAATGCAAAGAAAGAGAGAGAGAGAGAAGTGGAACACCACCCCAACTAGGATTGAGCATAGTTAATACCAAAAGGGGTTAGAAGGCACATAGTGTACAATAAGTGCAGTGGATAGCATAGTCACAATCTCAAAGGTGTCTAGCAGTGAAGACTAGCACTCCATCAAGGCATCTACGTTTGCTAGGTTGGCTATCATGGTGTATTATTGGTTGCAGTGTTCTAGTAAACTACAATGGTCTATGATGGTCTACTGCTTCATCCATATGCCTTTGGTCTTCTTCCAAGTGCTCCCTAGATTTGCTCATGCCAAAAATCAGCCGACCCTAAAAATGTTAAGGGCATGACTATTTATAGGTTTAGGACTAGCAAAAAATGCAAGATGGTTGCCATGTGGTATAGGGAATAGTTGGGAATATGCTCTCATCCGACTATGCTCTCCATTGGGCTAGTGGTATTATGCTTTGTTGTGCTCTACCAGACTCTGCAGGACTATGAGACTGTGACTACACTACCACCACATGTGTGTGCCAAGAAAATTACAAGGTACCTAAAAAATGAAAGACAAAGACTATGCTCCAAAGGACTATGCTCTCCATGGTCTCACGTGGGGTCAAGTGTAGTTACAATTTGGGGGCAAAAGGGAATACTAGAAAAAAAAGCATTTTTGCCAACTACACTTGCCGAAGATAATTTGACTACACTCTAAAGCTAAGTCAAGCATGCTGTGGAGGCCACTAGAGACTATTTTGGCTGACTACGCTTGACTATGCTCTAGATTGGGGGAGAGCATAGTCCCACACTTAGAGAAAACATGCAAAAAAAATGGTCATCTCTAGAGCTAAGTCGAGCACCATTGCTACATTGTGGAGGCCATTAGAGCCTATTCTAGCTGACTACGCTTGACTATGCTTTGGATTGGGGGAAAGCATAGTCCCACACTTAGAGAGAACATGCAAAAAATGGCCATGTGCTAACTACACTCTCCATTGAAAGCTAACTATGCTCTAGGTTGGTGGAGAGCATAGTCCTAGGACTTAAAAAAAACTTACTTCCTACTAACTACGCTCTCTATGAGAGGCTGACTATGCTCCCAACTAGGGGTGAGCGTAGTCTCAGCACTTAGAAAAAATTTGCAAAAATTAGCTTTCATGCTAACGACACTCTCAATTGGGGAAGAGCGTAGTCCTAACAGTTAGAAAAAATTTGCAACAACTACCTTTCATGTTGACTATGCTCTCCATGAGAGGTTGACTATGCTCTCAACTGGGAGAGAACATAGTCCCAACACTTAGAAAAAATTTACAAAAAATTGGCTTTCTTGCTGACTATGCTCTGCATGAGAGGCTGACTATGCTCTCAATTGGGAGAGAGCACAGTCCCAGCACTTAGAAAAAATTTGTAAAAAATTAGCTTTCATGCTGACTATGCTCTCCACGAGAGGCTAACTACACTCTCAACTAGGGGAGAGTGTAGTCCTGACACTTAAAAAAATTTCAAAAAAAACTAGCTTTCAGGCTAACTATGCTCTCCATGAGAGACTAACTATGCTCTCAACTAGGGGAGAGCATTGTCTCAACACTTAGCCAAAATTGTGAAAAGTAGCCTTTATGCTAACTATGCTCTTTATGAGAGGCTGACTATGTTCTCAACTAGGGTTGAGCATAGTCCCAACACTTAGCCAAAATTACAGTCAAGATACCATAGTCTATAGATTTGATGGTGTTTCATTGGTCCCTCTTTGTTGACGTCTAAAGGAGTGGCCCGAGAGACATCAATAAAGAATAGCAAAACACCACAATAGAATTGGCACCAAGATCACTCTTTAGTGAGTGAACGTATGTCGTTACACCATGCTCAAGAGTGCTATGGATAGTAGTATGGTAAATGGAAGGTTAGAAGTGGTAGTAAAAGGTGTAGGTGATGTGCTTGGGATAAAAGGAAAGATGAGGTGCAAGTAGGATGTTATGATGCAAGGACATCACAGCTGATGGTGACCATGGCACTACAGTGGCTTTCCCTTGAAAATGTTGACCTCCCGTCAGAGTGCTTATGAGAGAGTTAAGGTGTAGGTTCAAGGCTAGGCTGGTTGTGAAACTGCTTTGCTACTGAATTACTTAACAACACACTTTTCCCCCTCACCCCTTTTTTGTGGTGAGGTGAACCTTCTTTGGGCTTTGCATATTACTAAATGATTGTTGTGAAGTGAAATGTTTTACATCAACTGAGCTACATGTCACTAGATGGGCTTTGCCTTGTCGTTGATGAGACTGCATGGTATCCATACAATAGGTGTTTCCTCACCAAGATGACTTATGTTACATCCACCTAGGCTTTGACTAACCAATAGAGACTTTCCATGGGATGACTTATGTTACATTCAGCTTGGGAAGCTAACATTTGAGGTTAGATGTGAAGAGGGTGCCATGTGGTAAAGGTTTGCAATCTTTGCTATGCAGGGAATGAGAGGGTATTGAAATGTAGGAGTAGGCTATAATAGGATAATAGGGATATGTGCTCTTGAGAGGTTTAACTAGTCCACTCATGCACATTGGAGCAATGTGGTAACTTACTGCTATGATGAGATGCACCTTTGCATGACCACCTGAGGCTTCATCCTACAAACAAAACTCTGAGAAGACAAGAAAATCACACAAGACATAAATGCAAGTAGACTACATAAATGCAAAAGGCCACATCAACGACATAAGTTGTGCAAATTGCAAGTGCTTCATTTTAGAACTATAGTATGCCCACTCACTTGCTTGTAGAAGGATGGGAAAAAGTCAATAATGCAAACCCATTTTAAGATCTTAGTATACCATGGCTTAACTAGTTTAAGGTCCTAGCAAATAGTTGGGCCCAATTTAAGGTCTTGGCAAACCATGATGTGCTATTTTATAATCCTAGCAAACTGCTCTGTGCCAATTTAATGTCGTAGCGGATGAGCTGTGCCAATTTAATGTCATAGTAGACGAGCTGTGCCAATTTAATGTCATAGTAGATGAATGGTTACCTTGCTTCATTGATGTGTGGTGCTACATGCTTAATGTAGTACAGCTTTAAGTGTAAATGATTCACTGGATTGGCAAACTCATTTCTATCTTGATCAGCAAGCTTGAATGCTCCATTGTCATAAGCCTTAGTGACCAAGAAAGGCCCTTCCCAATTGGCTAAGAATTTTTCTATGGGTTAGTGAATGGCCTTGAGGACTAGGTTCCCTTTCTTGATCTGATGTTGATGCTGATTATGACAATGCTTTTGTTGTTGTTTTTCTTGGTGCCACTAAATGCAATCAAGCGTACGCATGCACTCTTCCTCTACTGAGTCAAGGTCTACAATTCTGAACTCATTATTCTAACCTTCATTGATGAAGTCTAAGAGGATTAACTAGAGTGATGGAACCTATAATTCAAGTGGAAAAATTGCTTCAGATCCATAGACAAGGCTATAAGGCATCATACCTGTTGCTGTTTGATGTATCATGCAGTAGGCCTAAAGTGTGTAGACTAATTGCTTATGACATCATCATTTGCTATTGCTTACCATCTTCTTGAGGAGGTTGACAATGACCTTGTTAGTGGCCTCCACTTAGCTATTTGCCTGTGGGTAGTATGGAAATGAAGAGAAGCATTTAATGCTAAAGTGCTCACAAAAGGCTTTGGTTTTAGTGCTACTAAACTGCAGTTTGTTGTCCCTCACTATGATCATGGGCAAACTGAAACAGGTGACTATGTTGTCCAACATGAACTTGCAAACCTGTTATGATGTTGTCTTCCTAAAGGAAATAGTTTCAACTAACTTGGTGCAATATTCTGTTGCAATTATTATAAAGCTATATCCCATAGAGGACTTAGGCATTATCAATTTGATGATGTCTAGGCCCCAACATTGGAACGGCCACATGATTTGCATTGTGTGCAATTCAGCTGGTAGCATGTGCATTAAGTTGCTATGTCACTAACAAATGTTGCACATCTTGACTTTAAGACACAATTACTCTCCATGTAAGGACAATAGTAGCCTAACCATCTGCTTTTTACTACCATTTCCCTAGGTGCTATGTGACCTCCACATAGTCCTTCGTGGACCTACTCAATGATTATTTTTACCTCATTTTCACTTATGCAAGTTAGCAATATCCCATCGTAGGATTTGTGACATAGTGTGTTATTACCTATGATGACATACTACTATGAACATTTACATACTTCATCCTTTTGAGTAGTTAAGTGTTGCAGATGCTCACCTTGTAGAAGGTACACCTTGATATCGTCATACCACTCTTTTGCATGGGTGGTGCTAACTATGACTATGGATGCATCTTTGAAGGTTTGTGTGATAGGTGCAATGCAATCTACCACAAGGGTGGGCAATGCATTGAACATCCTAGGCACTATGCTAAGGGCTAATGTTGCAAGTGCGTTGGCAATGGCATTTTACCTTAGCAAACATGCTGGACATTAGCAATTGCAAAGTATTGTAGCAAGTGTTTTGCCAAGTTTTAGTAAGGCTATAAATGTTGTGCTTTATAGGCATAAACCTTTGTTACCTGATTGACCACTAGTTGTGAATCATCTCAGATCACTATGGGTTGGATCCCTAGGTCATATGCTACAAGGATGCCTTGGAGAAGACCTTTGTACTCTACGACATTGTTGGTGCAAAGAAATGTGAAACGATATGTGAAGGGTTGGATCTGCCCCGAGAGAAACATGATAATAGCAATGGCACTACCTCCTTGAGAGGTTGAAGCTCCATTGAAATGTAAGAGTGCCGCATAGTTATCAGGCACTTGGGTGATGCTACTAACATGCTCGTCCAAGAATTCAAGGTCTATCGTAGCTTGATCATCTACTCGTGAAGCCATGATTTTTGCAGCTATTGCTTGACCTTTCGTTGATGCTTGCATGATGTAATGCAAGTTAAAATTTGCTATTATTTCTTTCCACTGTGCAATGTAACTACTTTCATAAATATTTATTCTTATAGCTTAGAGTACGTTGTTCTTGCAAATGATATTAACTTGGCTACAAAAGAGGTAATGCCTCCACTTCTTTAGTGAGAAGATAAGGGCAAGGCAATACTTCTTCACATCATTGTATCTCATTTCATGGGCTATTAACATATGACTTAGGTAGTATACTAGGACCTCTGTGCCATCATCTCACTTTTGGTAAAGCAGAGAAGTGATGGATGCATTGAAAGTGGCAAGGTAGATGTAAAAAGGCTTATCTCCTTGCAGAGGATGAATCGTAGGTAGTTGTGCTAGCTCTTACTTAATGTTATCAAACACTTGTTGGCACGAGGTGGTCCACTCAAAGTGGGCTCCTTTCTTGACCAAATGTTGCATTGGTTGCAACTTATCGATTAACCAAGCGATAAATCGGCATATGAATTGTATTCTACCTTGCAACCCTCATAGCTCCCTAAGGTTAGCCGATGGCGTTAAGTTGGTTATGGCCTTAATCTTGTCAGGATCTATGCATATATCTACTTCAGATACTACAACGCTAAGCATCCTATCCGTTTTAATGCCAAAAACACACTTCTTGGGATTAACCTAAGCTCTTGTTTTAGGCAACACTTAAGCAATAAGTCTAAATCATTTGAATGGTTATGGGTCACTTTGGACTTAATTGCAATATCATCCATGTAGTCATTGAGAAAACTTAGCATGTAATCACTAAAGATGTACATCATTGCTCATTGTATGTTTCTCTTGCATTCTTTAGTCCAAAAGGCATCATTGTGTAGCAAAATGTACCCCAGGGGGTCATGAAGGTTGTACTGAGCTCGTGCTCAGGGTTGATCCTAATCTGGTTGCAATCCACAAACCTATCCATGAAGGACAACAAGGCATGTCTAGTGGTGATATTGATCACTTGATCAATATTGGGCAATGAGAAGTCATCTTTGATGATTACCTTGTTTAGGTCCCGCAAGTCTATGCAAATGTGTATACTTCCATTTTTCTTAGCCACAACTACAATGTTGGAGATCCAATTTGCATTGTCAACTACCTAGATGAAACCAGCTTTGTGATCTCATCATGTACTACCAATGCAAACTCTTTCTCATACAACATATAGGTGATCATCACTTGTTTCTCCAGCTCACTTTAGGGATGACCTACTATTAACATGGCAAGGTTGGCATATCTAAGGTTATCCAACGTCATGTACTCCTTTAGATCCCTTATCTGCAGGTCCTTGTTTTTAACTTTTTCTTATTGAACCATGGCATAACTATCCAAGATAGACTACCACTGAGGATTCTGCACTAATAGGGAGCTGATGTGGGCTTTGGCTATCTTGATTTCCTTTTCATTGATTTGTTTATACATGCAAACCTAGTCCCGAAAGTGCTCTTTCAATTTTTCATGCTTCTTGGCCTCATTTTGCCATGTGCTAATTTTGAATGCTAACTTTTGGTGAATAACATGAACCTCCTGCATGGAAAGGGTTCTATTCTCTTGGGCCAATCTACTCATATCCTGGTTGACCCATACCAGTTGTTCTCATAATTGGTGGATGCTTTCTTATAAGATGTTCTTTTGTTTTTCCATAGTGGTCAACTTGGAATTCTTTGCAGTGAGCTACTTATTTTCTTCTTGGACATCAATCAGCGCCTTTTTATATGCATGAGATTGCACATCTGTAGTAGAGGCATTCCAAACCACCATCTCCTTCTCTTGCTCCATAGCTACTCTTGGATTTGATGGGCTTAGAGCTCGTATAATTTCCCTAGGACATACATCCCAAGAGTCTCTTGTGTTTCATTACGAAGCCCATCTAAGATGTAGAAAAGTTGCCTCTCCTAAAAAAAACCATGGACTAGGCATCTATTCAGTAAGGCATAATATCTATATAAGGCCATGTCCAAGCGCTCATGTTGTTCTTGCTTCCACTCTTGGATCTATCTCCTCAAATTGGACACTCTTGCATAGGTTTGGTATTTCTCATTAAATATCTCCAGCATTGTAAACCATCATTGGATTGAATTTGGTCTTAACGATCTATACCACACTTTGGCTCTATCAATTAGTATCCTAGGAAAGAGCTTAAGCTTTTGCCATCCACTTTCAATGTTGTAAAAAGCACAGACATCATGGAAGACCTATAAATGATGTTGTGAATCTAAATCATAGCCTCCTGCAAATTGAGGGATATTATTTATGTTGAGCTTAGGTAGTTGACTCTTTTTGCGATGCTTGCAAGATATATTTACAGCCTCTATGATTTGCATTAGGCTCTTAGTGGCCAGCAAGGGTTCATCATCATCAAACAAACTATGAGGGAAATTTCTATGTTCATGATGACTTCTTTGACTTTTCTCATGGGTTTGATTCCTATTTTTAGTCTAACCCTTTAATGGAGTTCTATCTCTATACCTATGTTCATCTTCATCAAAACTAGACATTGAAGGAAAAGAGGAAGATGAGGTACTAGAAGAATTTCCATGGCTTCTATGGTATTCTTCGAGGTCCTTTGATTTATCATTTCTAGGTTTTTAGGAGGTCTTAGGCCTTAAGGCCTTCCCTAGTCTAGGACCTACCTCATCTCTTCTAACATTGTCTACCTTAGGTGAATGTAGTCTTTGAGTGTCATCAGGGTGGTCATGATCATAAGAAACCCCTGCATAAGGTTGATCACTCCAATCTTCTTCATCATATATCTCGTTATTTCTCCAATGAATGTGTTTGCTATACAGTGCATTGTCATTTCCATGTAGAAGAGACATTGTTCTTGGTTTATGGTGTGTGATTTAATATTTTCTCAAAGATATATCATTAATAACGTTGTAGTGATTATGTATGATATAACTAATCTAGATAACTAGCACCATCCCGGCAATAGTGCCAAGGATGAGTGGCGAGGTTCCCCTATGCTCAACCATACGAATCAGAAGTGTTCATGCACAATCTGATCGAATTCCATGGATGGGACTAGTTGTGGCATCTAGATCATTATGCTTTGATCCCAGTTCACTATCTTCCCACTTGGACTAGTGGTAGCTTTGTCACGTATGGTTTAGTCCAAAGTAAGACGTATGATGTTGTTTCTAATTCTACGCTACTCCTGATGATCATAGAGATGGATTAATTAACTAATGAATTATGGGAAAAAAGATCTAAACTAGCCTATCGGTGATGAGTATCTACACTTAATCAGCTATACACATCTTGGACTTTGTGAGGCTACTTTTGAAATTACCAAGTATGTGTCACTGATTGTGCCAAAAATACACTTTTGGATTACCAAGTACTTCCACTTAAACACTCATGATTAAGGCATATGCATTGTACTTAATAACAGGAATAGTAAATAACAATAAATGGAAACAATGAAATAAATAAAGTAGTAAATAATGAAAACATTAATAATTTAAGTGGATGTTGCAATGATAGGAGTAATCTTGATCTTTATTTCCAGTCATGTAACATGTCCAAGTACATCACACTCAAACAAAGGTGTCATACAATTACAAACATCACACTGTGAGCATGCACTGGGAATAATAGACTCTAAAGAGAAGAAACTAAAAACTAAGATTATCTTTCTAACTACTACTACTATCTCATCCAAGTACCTGAGCTTCATATTTATAGGCATATTTGGATGAGGCAACATTAGGTATCTGACGTTGCTTCCTAGCTCCAACATCGGGTACACAACATCGAGGCTACTAAATGATGACTCATCACAATGCAATGAGATTTGCTTAACTATGCATTCTAGTTGCTATGGAAGGTAAACATGTTTTGTGATAGTTTTAGGCCTTGTTAGGCTGTGAATGCATCAAACATGCCGTTCCAGGGAGGGTCAATCATGCTCAAGAGTGGAATTGACTTAGGCATTTGTAGGGTAGCAAAAAATCATGATTTTGGACTAAGTATGATTGACTATGCTCTCACCCAACTACACTCTCCATTGGGCATTGGATATGGAGCGTAGTCCTAGGTTGGTGGGTCATTAAATGACCCTAGGGATATATAGGTACGGTCTTACCATGGTAACTTGTCATTTTTTGCCATTTCATTGCAACATTAGGAGCGTAGTCTCACTACTACTCTTGCCATCACTATTAATGGAGAGTGTAGTTGGGGGAAAGATGACACACTGGAGTGGACACCTTCATCCAAGGTTGGTGAACATTGCCAAGAGAGAGAGAGTACTAAGCCATTTACTATAGGCACATGTGGAGGAGAGGAGGCCATCTGCATTAGCCAGGTACATTGACTACGCTCTCCCCTTTGCCTCCATTTTTTGTTTTATTTTTCTACTTTTTCAAAATGAGGGCTTGGGATCATAGTCCTACATGCCACCTTGGATGCCCTACCATGGCAATGGCCACTGCAGCTATGCACTATCCTTAGCACAATGTGGTGGTGGGGAGGCTTTTGTTTGTCTAGCTAGGCCACAGTGGAGCACATCGCTATAGGGGTTTTGCTTATCCTACTTTCTGTTTGACCCTTTGGGGCTACATGAGGAGCTGGGGATACATGCAAGCTGAGCTATGCATAGTATTTTGGGAACCATGCAAGTTTTGAGGGGTGGACGGGAGTTTATCACTCACAAGGTTTTGGTGCACAAAGTTTTGAGGGTTGCAGGGTTTGAGGCCCTACACATTGCACTTCGTGGCTCTACCATAGGGGCCATGGTTGTCGCCACGTAGTGCATGGTGTAGCTAGGATCATTGTGTAGGTTTTGATGACAATGAGAGGAAGAAGGAGGGCCACAACAGGGATGAGATTTTACTGTGATTTTTTCTATTATTTTTTTGGTGCTTAGGATCACTCTGAGGCAAGGCCACAGGGGCTATGGTATCCATTGTGCATCGTTTGTTCTCATCTCTTTTTTCTTATGTGCAGCATAAGGCTTAGGCATGTAACGCTTAGGGCTATAGGGGACTACAGCTACCATCATGCATCATTTTGCCATTTTTGGATTTTTGGTTAGGGCCTTTGGGTAGGATCTAGAGCATTACATACTATGGTGCCACCACAAAGGCCATGGGGTTGTATGTGTTGTGTGTCGTAGCTGGCTACAACGATCATGGCTACCATTGCACTCCATGGCATGAGCACAAGGGTCACAATTGTTATCAACATCAGGACTTGTGTGTGTTTCTTATTCCTTTCTTTTGTGTGCTAGTAGGGCGTGTAGCCTACCATAGCAATGAAGGGGCAAGGTGGAGACTTGGTGAATGTTAAGTGACAAGTGCAGCACCACAAGGAGACTACACTCTCCATAGTCATGGGACTACGCTCTTTATGCATTGAGAGTGTAGTCCACTAAGTGTTTGCTAAAACTCCTATTTTTTGGGACTGCGCTTTCCACTAAGGTAGTCCAGAGTTAATAGAAATTTTACCATTTTCAAAACCACACTCTCCACTGAGGTAGTCTAGAGTTAGTAAAAATCTTGCTAGCTATGCATAGTGCTAAACTTACAAAATGTAGTGTTAAGCCTGTAAAAATATGTTATACCCCAATGAATGCTAGGAGTGTCGAATGAGTTAAGCAACATCATACACCCGTGGTGCCCTAGGGTGTATTGTCAAAACTTCCTTTTCATTAATTTATGTTAATGATTTATAATATGTATATCAAAATCTTGCATGTATGCATGTATACTAATGCTTTGCCTATTGCTTATTAACTATAGGGTGTTCTTGAAGCCTGTTCTGATAGTGGTTGATCTCATGGACATCTTGTGTTACATGAGCAAACCTACCCCTAACATGCTTGTGGTAGACATGTGAGTGAATGATCAGGCAATGTGGTTCTAACCAAGAGCTTGGGAGTTCCTAGAATACCTATTGCAACAATTCAATATGATCATGTGGTCACACTTAGCAATTAAGGCTACTAACCGAAGCATTTTGAAGTTCATCTTAGATGAACCCACTACAAATGTTGATGGGATAGGGGGTTCAGGTAGACGTCCTAGGAGCATTCAAGATTTATCCAGGGTATGACACATGATGGGGTTTGCTTGTTACAATAAGAGTAATATTTATCATGCAGTAGGTGCATACCTTGTTCCAAAACCCACCTAGAATTATCTATTGCATCAGAGTGTAGGTGCTTTTACTATTCACTCATGTTAAATTACTAATGGCTCATGGTTAATGCTAGGTTTAAAGTTGATGAGGAGGGCTTGCATGATGAGGCAGATGCTCTAGCCTTAACCTACACTACCCTAGAGGTATTCTCATCATGCACAAATGTTTAGGCAACCATGATTGACCAGGTGGGGCACGATCTGGAGGCCTACATTTCCTAATACCCAAAGGCCTACAAGTGATGTAGGATCCATGGCTAGTTGGACGAGAAGTAGGCTACTAGTGAGATTAACACCAAGGAGGTGTTTGCAGCACCACCCCCATCTTACACCTCGTTTGTGCCATATATGTATCTATGTTTTGGCTCATCTTCTTGCTTGTGTATGCCTTTCAATTTGTCTTATTTACATGATTCTAATGTTGCTTTGTTGTGTTGTAGATATGGTTGCCTCAACTGAGGTGATAGTGATTACCAGAGGTTACACAGAGGCCACCCTTATCATGAAATACAGGGATGTGAAGGGTGCACAACATTGGCTATGCCATAAAGTGCTAAATGCGTTGACGACTCAACTCATGCATGCTGGGTTAATGGACCTATTCTTGGCCCTTAGCCTAAGTATCCTGATGGCCAAAATGATCACCATCATTGACTCCTTTAGTTGCAATGTCAGGTAGTTTATCACTTAGGTGCATGGTATGATGGTAGTGCTAGACCTAAATGAAGCCTTCTTTGTTGATCTCTTTAGCATCCCTATTGATGGCCTGATGATTGTCAATAAGGCCAGTAGGGAGGTGGACTGTAGAGGGGAGATCAAGGACTAGTTAGAGGTCACTCGATCTCACAAAGGCATACTAATCACAGATGTGCTAGTGCCTAAGGTGCAAGATCTCTACCCTCTATTTCATGCTCATGTCTTTCCAAAGCTGCTTTCCCAAGAAAAGATCCTAGGGGTGGAATAAGCATGAGTGATAAAGGAGGTGCTGCTAAAGGGTACGAGGTTCAATTGGTCCACATACATAACCATTGGCCTACATGCAAAGATTTCTAGGCTTCGATTCAACCTCTAGGCAAAGTCTCATGTCCATTTTGCATTCTTCGCAAGATACCTGCGAAGGTTTGTGGAGCTTTTGATCATGTAAGATGATGGATGATGGGTGGTTTAGAACTATGAGTAGCTATCCAAGCCATGGATCAATCATATGTTCTCAACCACACACACATTGAACCCCCAAGGGGATCGATGAGTCATTATCAGTAACAACCAAGGGTTCCATGGGGCACTTACATTATTCATGTGATAGTATAGGTAAGGGTCCTCTAGTTGGCACCAGGAATATGAGTAGGGCATATCGCTACATAGCAGAGACAATGGGATCATCTAAGGCCAAAATAAAGAGGTCGTCTCCTCAAGAGTAATCTACCCCTGAGATCAAGAAGCCAAGTAGCAAAAGGATCTACATCAAGCTATAAAGCTTATAGACAGATGTTGCAGGTTAGTATGTGCAGCTTCTTAGATGTCTTACTTACATTCATGTATATATTACTATTTTTATGTTTTTATATTATGCTATACTATTAATTAGCTAATGATGTGCTATATGTATATGTGTGTTAATTGCTGAAAAAGAAGAGAGGGTTGCAAGAGCAATGGCTGAGGCGGTAGTGGAGGAAGCACCTCCTCAGGCTAAGGAGAAGGTGGTCCATGAAGATGAGCTTCACAAGGTGATATAGGCCCTTTGGCAATTGGAAGAAGAGGGGTTACTCCACCTTGATAGGGGTGATTTTGACACTTTGTTTGATGGTACGCACTAGGTGAGCCCCTTGCACTCATACTTGAGAGCTTACTAGGTAATCAACTTGTATTGCCATTCTTTTCCTTTGTTTGCTCTAGTATCTTTAGCTATTAGGCCATATGCTAATTGCATTATTGTATTACAACATTAAATGTTCCTACCAACAGTCCCACAACTACCTACCGCATGGAGTCATGGGTGGATTTGCCAAATAAATTTACCTTCATGGAAGGCATTGCTAAGGATATGGTGGACCACTTACAACAAGCAGACCCTAAGCTTGGTATGTGTGTGATGTTGTTTCACTTTGTGCTATCTTGTTTACTACCTAAATGCTTAGTTTTTGACTAAGATTGATTGGTTGTTGTATGCCTACAGGTCCTAAGTTGTAGTGGGATCCAAGCAAGGTGGCAAGGGTGGATGCTCTACCCAACCTTCCTCCTAAAGTTGATCAGGTGCCTTGTCACATGTATGAGACATCTAACAAGTGTGCACTTTCTTGTGCAAAGGCATTATGGATCTGCAGGTGCTCACAAGAGCACCTATGAAAACATGTGCACAAACTACAAGAGAGGATGACTAGCCAAGATGACAAGATCAAGGATCTTCAATCCAAATATGACTTCATAGTAGCTACATCATGAGGAGATGGCACCTAGCATACCTCTAAGATTGAGTATGCTAGGTATTAAACAACTCTCAAAGGTAAGAACGAGATCACACAGGAGCTGGTAGAGTAGCGGATCCAAATGGATTTACTTGCTCAAAAAAATCAAGATTGGAAGAATTATAGCACAAAGGTTTATGGGTGGGGACAGATGCAAAATAATCACAAGCATCAGTACAAGTAGGATCGTGATGTGTGCCTATGATGGTACCAGGAGAAGTCTATTGAATGCTGCCACCTCAAGATGTTTCATGAGGTGACCAACAGAAAGTAGGCATATGACTTGTTCACATAGAATATATCGTGAGTGACTCTCCCATCACATAGATTGCCACCCCCTCTGGAGAGGCCTCTTCTGCTACGTTTTCCATGGAGCCACCCACATGGACCATCGTGGACAAAGGTAAGACCCTTGCAGGTATTGACTTTGGCTAAGAGGATTAGATGCAAATTTCTAAAGTTGAGATCCTCCAACACTTCAAGGATAGCCTTGGAAAGTTACCTTTAGAACTCACTAATGCAAGACCCTCCCAGGTTAGTTTCGACTCTGTTAGTTTCTTATGCTTTTTATGTTTTGAGTTAGCTCGTATAATGCATGCTTGCTTACTGATTGCACATATTTGTTAATGGTTATGGTAGGTACCAGGTGATGCTCTAGGCCCCAGGGACCCAGTAGAGGAAGCAGAAACTCCACCCCCACTTAGTGCTACTGGTTGAGCATGATTAGATGTACCACCCACTGGGCTTTTTTACTACATTTTTACTATGTGATGCTATTCATGCTATGTATTGCTATTCATATTGCATTTGCTATGGATGATTATATGCTAGATGTAATGTGTAAACTTTTATCCTTATATGGAAATTTTATTACATTTGCTATGAGTATGCGAGTCTAGGCCATTGTGAGCCATAGCAATACTGGGCAATTGCAAGCCATAGTAAGTCTATTGTTAACTTAAAGCCTTGTTGGGCCAAAGTAGTAATTTAAGGCAATTTCCAAGCCACATATTAGTAGTTTAAGGCCATTCTGGGCCATGTGTTACTATCTCGTTTTTTGGTAATTTTTGCATTTATGATTTTTATCCACTTTGACATTTTTCATACATTAACTTAATAATTGTCAAAGTGTAAACTAACCAAGTGAATTTGTAAACAAAGTGAATAAATGTGTAAGTAAAGCAAACTGATGTGTAATAAGCAAAAAATAATGCTGATCTAAGTGACACAAATGCAACATAAGCAAAAAGGTAAAATACAAGATGCACGGAAGCAGATAATGGGTAGGTACTTAGTGCATTTTGGACTAAGGGGATACCTTAGTCACACAGTTTCTTCCTAACCTAGTGTGGGTTAGGAGGCATGTAGGGCCTAGATTGCACTATCTGATAGTCTCCTTAACCTTTACTAGCTATGTCAAATGGCAATTCTGCCTAAAGGGCATCCTTTGGAAGGTCATCGACTTTTTCTGTCTTTTCGGGTGGGTCTGCCTTATGCACCTCATCATCTACTATAGATGCATCATTAGGAAATTTAACTTCCAACCCTTGCTCCATATCTATGTTGTTAATGGCTAAATGGGTAGCATTATCACCATGGATGATAACTTCACCACCTTTGTATCGAAGGTTGATTTCTTGATGAATCAGAGAGGAGATGGCTCGTAATTGGACTAGCCAAGGTCTATCCAATATTAAGTTAAAGCTTAGCATTTCCCCTATAACAATGAATACAGTAGTGGTGGGGAATTGCTCCCTTGCTACAAAGGCTATAGTAATAGTGCTTCTGAGGATGATGCACAACCTGTTAAAGGATTTTAGACATCAGTCTAATCTAATTCGTGAAGCCCAACTTATCCACAATGGTGTATGGAATAATGTTTGTTGCTACTCCATCATCAACATGCACTCTATGAATCTTACATTGTCCAACACATATGGTAATAAACATTGGAGCTATTATGACCTTACCCTTCTTGGGATTAATCTTAATTACTTCATTATGAAACACTAGGGATGTGGAACTCAATTCCTATGGTGTAGGAGGCAACATGACTGCATGGATGGAGTTCTCATCTACAAGGATGTCCTCCATAATAGGAATGGAGGTCAACATTTGCACTAGTGCTTTGTGATGGGTAGATGAGATCATGATTAGGTTATACATACAAAATGTTGTGTTTTTCTATTTGAGCACTTATTTGACTTGGGCTAATGCATTCACGAAGTCTTTGCCATATGCCATGCTATTGCTAGCCTTAACTTCTTCTAGGTGGACGAAGAGATGGATCTCTTGTGGAGGCAACTTAGGCTTTGTTTGTCTAGTTTGTTTAAGGGCCTCAGTGCTCCCTTGCGATTTGCTCATCATGGCCTCTTTAGTTGTTTTGGCCATGGGAACTATAAATATGGGAACTAGTTTTGGCAAACCCAATGCTCTTTGGTCTCAATGTTGCCTAACTATTTTATCTACAAGATGTTCATTAGGTCTTTTGTGTTGCCACCTAGGGGGCTTGCTAGTGTGAGGTTTCCCTTAAAAAGGAAGGAACTGATGCATTGGCCACTACTAAGTTTGGGGCAAGTGAGGGGTTGGCATGCTATGGCACTCAGATAATGAAGGGTGGCTGAACTGTGGTTGTTGATGCAACTTACAAGGGAACCCTAACAAAAAAGGGCATAAGGGGGCCTTAAACCCATGGGGGCCAAGGGCACCCTTGCACTACCAAAGGGCACCTAGACCATGAATGGTTGCTGCACTAGTTTTGGGTTGTCATCAACACTAATAGTGTTTATGACATAGCCAGTGTCATCTACATTTAGAAGGTCATTGTACACCCTCATAGACTAGTTTTGAGGCCTAACCAAGTTAGAAGTGTCAAGTACCAACTCACCTCTATTGATCATTCTTTGTAGATCATCTTGCAAGGCTATGCAAAAATCAATGTTATGGTTACGCAACTGGTGGTAGTGGCAAAATCAGTCCAACCTAAAATGCCTCAGGATTGGGGGCTCATTTGATGCTATCAACGTAGGATTCCTTAGCAACTTACAATATCTATTAGGTTTCTTGCAAGAATCCTCAGACATTTGCTTGTACTAAATGCATCTAGCTTTAACAATTGATCTAATAGCTCTGAATCTTTTAATGACAACAAGGTGTACTTAGAGCAATCCTTGCACTAAAAGTTAGGCCTTGGAACAGCTTGCACTATGGCCATCAAGGATGTAGGCTGGTTGGTTGCCTTAGTGCTAGGGTTGGTGGCTTTTTTGTTAGCCAAGGCTCTAGGCTACCTAGCCATTGGTCTTGGGTTGGTTGCTTTGGCCTCTTTGGCCATAGTTGCCACTATTGCATTCTACTTTCCCTTATCCTTGTCCCTCCTTGCATGCTAGGTTTTGTAGGCCACATAGGCTAAGTCCCTGCTAGCTTCTGCCGCATCTTGTATGCTCTTAGTTTGGGCAAAGGCTTGGCTTAGGGATTGTGGGCCTAAGTAATACATTTTTGACTTTATCAAGTCATTAATTGCACCTTTAAAAATGGCCAAGAGATGTGCTTTGGCTATTGGCTCTTGTATTTCATTTAGCGAGGCACTCCAACACTGAATGAACTTTTGCACAAGCTCTAGGTGACCCTGCTTCACTTGCATTAGTTATTCTAAGGTGGTCCCTAGCTTCAAGTTGTATTTGAAGTGCATCATGAATTGGCCCAAGAGGTCCTCCAAAGAGGATATGGAGCTTCTAGGTAGTGCATGGTACCAATGTAACACTTTGTCAATGAGTGACATGGCAAACACACATATGATGGCATGCAACCATGCTTACAATAGTAAACACTTTAACCTAAATGTGACCACATGTGCATTAGGGTTCCCCTCACCATTAAATTTTCTGAATTAGGGTAATGGGACCCCAACTCTAAGAGTTAAAAGAGAGACCACAAGACTTATAGGGTCATCTTGGTAGAAGTCCATCACTTTGACAATTTCAGAAGAGGCAACTTTGAGTCACTTCACCTTTTCTGTCAAGCTTTTGATCATCTAGAACACCTAGTCTAAGTTTTAAGACATTCTAGCTAGTTGTACTAGTTGTGTGATTTGCTATTGAACCAACTATGTGGTCCATGGCCTAGTTGTGGGTTGCAGAATCACATAATGCGCTTGATGCATGGGCTATGCTATAAGGACAACGATCGGGGTAAGTAACACATACATGGGTTGGGCTAGCACCAAGCGTGTCAATGAAATAGGTAAGATGTAAGATGGCTGATTTGCTTGGGGCTTGGAGATGGGCCCTATGTGAATGCATGGTTGAGCTGATCTGGTTGTTATGGGCAGTGATGGCTGAATGGGTGACAATGATGCCATGAAGGGCAAGCTAAAGGAAGCTACTACATCATAATGTGTATGTTGTATCTAATGTATCGCTATCACAGGCATTGACCTAGGCTTAGTAAAGTAGGAAGGTGATGTGGGTGCTATGATTGCCTTAAGGAGAACAAGTGAACAAGATTGCAGAAGAGCTAGACTAGGGATCACTCATTGGAAGATGGTGTGGAAAGAGCCCTCATTCTTGGAGCAAGCTTCGAACTCATCCTCTTCTTCTCATAGGGGCTCCTCACGGTCTATTCCTACATCGCGCTCACCTACTCAAATGAGCTGGGCTAACATCCAAAAATGGGGTTCTGTGAGTGGGATGATATTGAGTGAGAAGGGGATATACCCCTATTCATTTTGATAGATTAGTTTGTAGCTTCATTTTGCTTCCATGTCTAAGTGATCCACAGATTACCTTGCTTGAATCTTTGTGCATATAAAGTTGTATTGCTCATTGCTTAGCATGGCATACTCTAGGTCTTGACCATGTAGCCTAAGAAATTACCTTGGCTCCACCATTATAGAATTCCTAGGGTTGTCAATCCTAGTCTCTTGTTGGATGGGCAAGATGGTGAGTGTGCTTGGGATTGACATTGAAGGTTGTTTTGGGTTCATGGATGCAAATTAAGTTGTAAGAGGGGACTGCAAGGATTACTAATCATGAAATACTACAAGCACCACTAACTACACTAACTATGCTCTCTACATCATAGAGCTAACTATGCTCTCTATGCCAAAAAGTTGACTACGCTCTCTACGCTAGAGCTAACTACGATCTCTACACTAGAAAGCTGACTATGCTCTCTACACTAGAGAGCTAACTATGCTCTCTATGCCAAAAAGCTGACTACACTCTCTACGCTAGAGCTGACTATGCTCTTTACATTAGAAAGTTGACTATGCTCTCTACGGTAGAGACAACTATGCTATTTATGCCAGAAAGCTAAGTATGCTCTCTACGCTAGAGAGCTAACTATGCTCTCTACACCATAAAGCTTACTACGTTCCCTATGCTGGAGACAACTATGCTCCAACTGAAAGTGTTAAGAATTGGAAAGATAGTGCATATGTATGCTTTGGGTTGCTATGCGGGGTTTCGGGGGAACCAACTATGGGGTCTAATCTACATCAACCGGTTAGTAGCCAATGCCTACGTGATGGGACGCGATATCGCATGGGCCGTGATATCGCATCCTCACTGGGATTTCACGTACGTGATGTATCATACATGATACCATGTCTTTCCCATGATATCGCGTACGCGATATCGTAGTCCGCCACCATTTCTATAAATAAGAAGTGACTCTCCCTTGTTTTGCCATCTAGATCTAGACCCTTAGCAAAACTCTGGTAGTTTTACCTCTCCAGAGAGAATAATTTCCATGTGCCCATAGTAGGGGCTCCAAAGTGAATGGATCTTTATTCGAGAAAATATTGTACCTGAGCACAAGTTTGTGTACGGTAATAAAGACGAACTGTTGGATAAACCTTGTAGTGCATGGACTAAGCTAAATAGGACTTTAATTACTATTATTTATTGTTCATCATTAAATGCTTTATTAGTTAATTAATCTCTCTCAACCCTCAACACTCCTAAGTGCATTCAGTACTACTGCTTCGAGCAAGTGCGTTACGCTTGGTAATCCCAGCAACGAATAGCGTTTGGTAATCCCAAAAGGTTGCATCGGCTCAAGGTGTGAACAGTAAGTGGGAACGGATACTGATGCTAGGTTAATTAAGGCTTAGTTAATTAGTTAAAATTAGTTAATTAGTCTCTTCACCTTTTCCCTCCTAGCATAGGTGATAAAACATAAAAGATATAAAAATCACATACCTCAGACTTACTTAACCATACAACCATGACAAATACAAGTAAGTCTGGGAAGACAACGAATGATTAACCTTAAGTGTTCCATAAGGCATGTAGGCACTTAGTCTACAGAGTTTGACCAAATCACATGTGTAATGCTCGTATTCGTATGGTTGAGTGTAGGGGTACCTTGCCACTCATCATTGGCGTCGTTGCCAGGGACTAAGTTGTTTATGTGCTAAGTAGAACATAGGAAATCATCCACATCATTGGGAAGCTAAAACAAACCCTTAGGATTAATTAAACAAAAAATTATATAATGGTTAATCACCACACCAAATAAGACACAATGTCTTCTTCTTCTCATAAAAGCACTTCACCACCTAGGGATCACACAAGAGACCGTCGACAGTCTAACACACATAACCCAGATCCACCAATTCCTCAAGAGTATCGGGTAGTGTATACTCATCACAATGAGTATATACCCGATTTTAATTTTATCCTCCATTAGGATGAACAACTGTGTTGGCAAGATTTGCAAGGTAACATAGTGTTACCCCCAGATCGAGCAGTCCCTAACATGCTCCTTTGTGCTCTTGCACAGATAGACATCACGCAGCTATACATTGAATATGTTGTAGAAGATTATGACACAAGGGACTACCATCCCACAGAAGCACAACGTCAATGGGACTTGTGGCAGGAGAGTTGCCACACATCGTTGAAGGGCAAAGGCCCCTGTAATGCTTCTCCCATAATAAGAGAAATTAAGGGTGGTTAACCTATCTCAATAGGTTCTCCATGAAATGATGTTCCCCCTCCTAATGATAGTGAGGAGATGGGGTATCAGAACCTATGCTCCATAATACACAACCTTAATTCTGATTCCCACAAACACCAAGTGTTCACTGAGGGAACACAAACACATGACAAAAGTGGGAAATCTAATCGTCATCACCATCAAGGCCGTAGCCACCGAAGAGAAGGTAAGAAACATCATCATGGCGATGGTTCCCCTTCTTCTTTCCCTTCATCACATCATTCACCCTCTCCTTCCACATCAGGATGCAGTCACAAAGAGCACAATGGTGAGGATAAGGATAAGAAAAATGAGAGACCTCGACAAGAGAGTCGAGAGCGAGGACGAGGGCATTCTAGAGAGTCAAGGAATATAAGGGCAAGTAGCAAACCACGTAGGCATCATAGACGTCATGGGAGAGATGATCATGATGAACCCCTACTAGCAACCTGAAGTATGTTAGACATTACGGAGTCTGTGAGAATACCTACAAGGCACCAAAAAGATAGCTGGATCAAGAGACTAGACATGAATAATATCTCATGCTTCGAAGGGGGATACAATGCTGATCCATAGAACCACTTACAAGCATTTCATGATGCCTGCACCTTGCAGAACATTGAGAACAAGTGGTAGAAGTTAAAGTTGTTTCCTAGGACACTCATAAAAGAAGTGGAAAGCTGGTACCGTTCCTTAGAACCGGAAACCATTAGGAGGTGGAGTACAATGCTAGAATTTTTTAACAATAAACACCAAATATACTCCAGAGTGTCCAACTTGCATAAGCAGATCCAAGGATGGAAGTAGGGTACTCATGAACCCTTGGATGCTACCATGGGCCGATATTATGCATTATTACATTGTTGCCCGGGCCATGGTTACGCACAACGGGATCAACTCCGACATCCCATAGATGGGCTAAGACACGAAACTAGGAGAACCCTTGGGACATATGCCCAAGGGAGATTATCAAAACTTAGATCCCATGAAGTTCATAGATTGTTGGAGCAAGTAGCTAAGGAAGAAGGGGAGCTACGGAAAAGAGAAAGCGCAGAAGAATACAATAGCGATCCTTCCCTCCGAAAGAGGGGAGTGAGATTCTATGATGAAGAGGATGAGTCATCACTCGAAGAGTTGGTGAACAGAAAAACCTTGCCACTTCAAAAATTAACAATAGAAGTATCGGCTAAGGTAGATGAAATATGGAGCTCCTTAGATAGTAAAATTGAAACTGTCCTAAATATCGTAGAGGAGTCTAAGGAGGAATGAAGTAGTGACCATGATAAGAAAAAGCAGAGAGATTTAGACCATGCACATAACAAGGGTGAGGGAAAAATGACTATCACCGATGAGGCTATGGATTCTGACACGGACAATGATGGTGGATGTGAGAGCTGCCAATATAACCATCCTAAAGGATGTTGCCCAATAATCTCACATCTGCAAGAATCCAGGGTGTATGCACTCAACCCAAGCACCTCGAAGGTTACCTTATCCCCAAGGTAACCCAAGGCAGTTCCACCAACCATTAACATATTATCCATGTGGAACCCCGCCATAACCTATCGGGCAACACCAACAGTGACAACAACCACAGTCATGGGGGATGCCACCGCCTAGGCAACAATACCCTTACTAGCAACCACACCCATATGGCTACTACGTGCAGCAGCCAGTTTCTCCAAGTGACTCTATGGGTCACGCAACCCCACAATATCACTACCAAGTTTGGGAGTATTTTAGGACTCCTTCTCCTCCAGGAGACATACCATATACATACCACCCTCCGAATCCATCCGCATCTCTTACGCCAGTAGTTCCACTACCACCCACTCCAACGATGCAAGGGAAACTCCCCACTCAACCACAACAACATAATGCTATGAGAGCCGTAAACCTTCAACCCACTACTAGTTCTGACAACTGTACAAAGAAAAGACCTTTCTTCAAATCCAAGAGCCCAAACAAGCTCTCACAACCACAAGCGGTTGAGTCTATGACCACTCCTCCAACAAATAAGGCTTTAGAGCTCCCTTCAAACCAACAATAGGGCTCAACGCATACGGTTATGTTAACACATATCGTTACTAAATAGATCAAGGTGGGCCACCTTTCCAAGAAATTCTCTAATCCTGGAAGCCCCCTACTTTATCTCCTAGTTGCTAAGAATGAACCTCATAAGGCTCTTCTTGACTCAGGTTCCGGAGTCAACCTAATCTCACAAGAAATGTATAAAGCTTGGAACCTGCCTCCACTTAAGAAGAGCAATATTCAACTAGAGCTATCTGACCAGTCCATCACCATTCCCTTGGGATTGGTGGAGGACATCATTACCACTATGTGTGGTTGGTCATACCCAACTGATTTCCTGGTGATAGAAGTCAACAGTAGTAAAGGGGACTTCCTAATTATAATGGGGAGGGCATGGCTCAGCACCATCAACACGTGCCAAGGGATCCGTAATCTTTCCTTGGAAATATCTAAGAAAAAAATTTATGGAAAGATCAAGAAGAAGAAAGCTCCATGCATCACATATATTGACTCAGAGGGTGATGACATGAAGGAATGCTTAGCATTTCCTGCATGTAAGCAGTGTGCACCAGAGGATAACATACAAAGGTGCCTGTATGAAGCAACCACATGACAAGAGAACACCCAATGGTTGACAGCTGATCAAGAGAGCAGCCCACCAACATGCATGGAACAAACTGGGGAAACAACTCACGCCCACAACGAAGGCATAGATACATTGGAGCATGAGCATCGCCGACTTTCACCCCTTAACCTGAAAACATCAATCGGGAGCAGTTGGATACTTCTAAAAAATTCAAATAGGCATTCATTCTTTCGAATCTCTCCCTTTCCATTCAGTCATGGGGGAGATGGCCACCTCTATTGATTAATTGGGGTGCTCAGTTCTTTTTAAGTTTTTGTTTTACACATTTTTGTTTTACACGTTTTTGTTTTGCACATTTTTGTTTTACAAATTTCTTTAACTTTTCTTATTTTTTGTTTTACAACATCCTTTATACCTTTTTCATTTCTTTGTGTACATGTGTGTGTGTGGTATCCATTTCATTAAAGTTTGTCATTTAATAACTGCTATTAATGATGGTATGAACTGTTTCTACTAATTGCTAATGTTTGGCTTTTACCTTTAAGATTGTGATGTTGATACTAAGGTATGGTTCTTTTGATATGATAGGCAATGAGTCCACTTCATCCATACATCCACAAATTTCTATGGTCTCTCTTGGCTTGGAAATGTATAGTCTCTTTCTCAATAATAAGAACTATCAACAAATCGGTGACTAGGTATTTCTCAAACTAAGGAAGGACTCAAGGATTGAAAAGGGTGTGACTTCAAGGGAACTTGATGCATTTATGTTGGCCATTCTCTTGGGTGCTTGGATGTTTTCTTCTTAAGTTTTCCTACTATTCCGACATTGCCACATTATTGGCAAGCTAAGTTAATAAAAATAAAAAATTCTTTGCATGGTGTGGTTCTCACGTATAAACACATAAAAAAAAGAGAGAAAAGTGAGAATTCAAAGCACACCCCTTAGATGCAATAATCATTTAGGCTACAAGCACTGGTTATGGAACTCAAAATAAAAATGTTCCCTCTAACTAGGACCTTTTCTTGCTTCCTATTTTATCTTTCGCTTCGTCGGAGTGTTGGTGACTCTTTGGTGGAGACATTCTTGTTACTTCAAGAGGATGGGTCAGTTGAATGTATTAATGCAAAGTCACTGGATGTGGTTTGTTGAGGCCAAACTTGGAATGGGATCTACTAAGTCACATTAAGCATTAAAATACACAAGGGGTTGTACACCACCTTGTTCTTGATATTCCATTCCATTCTTTTCTTTCCATCATTCTTTCTCCATTTACCACCTCATTACTAGTTGTATCAGTAGTTCATATTTTGGTTGATGCATTATTCTATTTTTGGTAAATTCTTGTGGTTAAAACTTTAACTCTTGTTCCAAATGACATTCCTAGAGCCCACGGACTCTTCAAATGTGGATTTGTCAAGGCATTAAGGGCATGAGCCTACTTTGGGGAGGACCCACTAGCATTCCTATTTGGTGCACTAGTTAACTTCTTTCCCTTAACATTTTTGCAATCCACCCTATTTTGTTCATTTCCATCTTGACATCTATTTCATCGACGTTATAGTTTTCTCTTGTTCTCCATCTTTCTTGTTCTTTTTCTTTCTCCATTCTATCGCTACCAGAGGTTTGCTCTTAGTCATGGGGGTCCAGACCCAATTTTTTCGATTTTCTCCTAACCCCTACACCTTCGGTAGTCACCATGAATATATCTCTAGACCCGTATCAGCCATACCACAACTTAGCCAATGGACCTTTCACCGAAGCAAGGTATCCACTACATCGTGATTCATTTACCCTTACTAATATAAAGACTATGATGTGTGTGCAGATGGAAATCATACAACAACGGATTAGATCTGGAGGGAACACTTGGAATGGATCGGTGCTAAAACAGCTATGCAAGGAACGAGATGGATGGCGCGCTTATGGATGGACAACAAAAGGCATAATCTTGGCGTTGGTAGCAGCAAAACTTCTTTCTCTCTCTCTCTTTCTCAACTACCAAATAAGGCCTGATGTCAAATGTATAAAGTGTTCACTCTTGTTGTCGTGAACACCAATTTTGTCACGTTCTATAATGATGATCCGTTCACATGTTGTCCCATTCACCATTAGTTCCATTCAAGTTAATAATCCCATACCTTTCCAATATTTTGTAAGGAACTCAAGGATGAGTTTTTATTTAGTCATGGGGGTATGATGGGATGTGATATCGCATGCGCCACGATATCGAGTCCTCATTGCAATATCGTGTTTCCCGCGATATCGCGTCTTTCCCACAATATCGTGTACGCGATATCGCAGTCCATCACCATTTCTATAAATAAGAAGTGACTCTCCCTTATTTCACCATCTAGATCTAGACCCTTAGTGAAACTCTGGCAGTTTTACCTCTCCAGAGATAGAATAATTTCCATGTGCCCACAGTAGGAGCTCCAAAGTGAATGGATCTTTATTCGAGCAAATTTTGTACCTGAGCACAAGTTTGTGTACGACAATAAAGACAAACTATTGGATAAACCTTGCAGTGCATGGACTAAGCTAAATAGGACTTTAATTACTATTATTTATTGTTCATCGTTAAATGCTTTATTAGTTAATTAATCTCTCTTAACCCTCAACACTCCTAAGTGCATTCAGTACGACCGCTTCGAGCACATGCGTTACGCTTGGTAATCCCAACAACAAATAGCGTTTGGTAATCCCAAAAGGTTGCATCGACTCAGGGTGTGAAAGGCAAGTGGGAACGGCACTGATGCTAGGTTTATTAAGGCTTAGTTAGTTAGTTAAAATTAGTTAATTATTCTCTTCACCTTTTCCTTCCTAGCATAGGCGATAAAACATAAAAGATATAAAAATCACATACCTCAGACTTACTTAATCATACAATTGTGACAAATACAAGTAAGTCTGGGAAGACAACAAATGATTAACCTTAAGTGTTCCATAAGGCATGTAGGCACTTAGTCTACGGAGTTCAACTGGATCATGCGTGTAATGCTCGTATTCGTATGGTTGAGTGTAGGGGTACCTCGTCACTCATCACTATGCTAGCCTAAGATCTAGCTACTGCTGTGTGCGTAGTAGGTCCACAAGGGTGTTATGGTCTACGCTGGCCCAAAGCTAGCAATTGTGATGCAAAGAGCATGTAAGACAACCACAATGAAGTCTTGGCTTGGTCTTCTAGTGCTATTTGGTAACCATCTAGAAGGACTTGTGAATGTGATCTTGGTTTGGTCTTCTGGTTCTATTTGAATTTGATTGTATCCATTGTAACCATCCAGAAAACTATAGTAGAAATGCCCTACAATGGTGTCTAAGACTTGGTCAACGAATGGCAATGGGAAGTGGTCTTTGAATGTTGCCATGTTGAGTAGCCTAAAGTCTATACACACCCTCCATTTACCTCCCTTTTTAGGTACAATGACTAAGGGACTAACCCATTCATTGTCAACAATGGGGTAGATGAACCCAACTTGTAGAAGCTATTCAATTTCTTTTTTAACCACTTGCTAAACCTTTGGATTTAGTCATCTCTGTGGTTGTCATCGAGGCTTCATGGAGGGGTCAATGTAAATTCTATGTTGGCATATCCTAGGATCTATTCTGGTTAATTTGGGATATGACCAAGCAAAGGCTTTTGATCATTTGTTTACCATTTTTAGCAGACTTTCTTTTTGTTGAGGAGCGAGCTTAGCATTAATGATTACCGATTTTCTATTCTTGAGAAATGTATACTCCATATCGGTGGGCAATAGTTTTAACTCAAGGGGCTCTTGCTTGAACTCATCAGGGATTTCCAACTTCCCCCAATTGATATTTTTGATGTTAAGAATTGGAAGTTGACGATGGACTTGCTCTAATGTGTCTATGCTATCGATGTAGGCACAAGTTAAGCTCTCAGTTGGTTTCATGCATATAATTGAGTTGCTCTCTTAGTTAGCTGTTAGCCATTGGGTGCCTTCCTATCTTATGGCTACTGCATATAGGCATCTTTGTATGTTAGTTATTTGTGCATGTTGGTTGCATGTACACAATGTTAAACGTTATACAAACCAGGCCTTCTACATGCAGTTGCACCCTGTGTCACTGTATGCAATGCATGGAACTTTCTTCTTCTTAAGCTATTTGATAACCATCCAGAAGGACAACCCCAAATCCATGCGACAGCTTGCTAAAGGCAAAAATGGGGTGCCCTAAATGGTTTAGTTGATTAAATAGGGACTTACTGGATGTAACGAGGGTGTAGCATGGTTAGCCATAGTGCTAATGCAAAATGGTGCTAAGTGTGCAAGCGGTGTTTACGGTGTTAATGGTGTCAACGATGTCAGCGGGGTCAAGCATAGTCAAGATTTTTAGTGAAGTGGATAGAGTGGGTGGTGACAATGTGTGTAGACCATTGCCCAAGCATAATTTTAGGCACGGCTATGAGGTAAAACCACAAAAAATGCAAGTAAAGTGTGAAAAATGCAAGAGAGAGAGAGAGAGAGAGAGAAGCAGAACACCATCCCAAATAGGGTTGAGCATAGTTAACACCAAAAGGGGTTAGAAGGTACATGGTGTACAATAGGAGTAGTGGACAACATAGTCATAGTCTTGGAGGTGTCAGGCCATGAAGATTAGCACTCTATCAAGGCATCTACGTCTACCACGTTGGCCACTACAATGTACCATTGGCTGCAATGTTCTGGTGGACTGCAATGGTCTACAACTTTGCCAATATGCCTTTGGTCTTCTCCCAAACTTTCCTTAGATTTGCTCACATCAAAAATCAACCAACCCCAAAAATGTTGAGGGCAAGGCTATTTATAGATTTAGGGTTAGTGGAAAATGTAGGATGGCTACCACATGGCAAAGGGGATAGTTCGGACTATGCTCTCACCCAAATACACTCTCCACTGGGCTAGTGGTGTTGTGCTTTATTGTACTCTACCAGACTTTGCAAAACTATGAGACTGTGACTATGCTACCAACCGCATGTGTGTGCCAAGAAGATTGCAAGGTACCTAAAAAATGAAAGCCAGAGACTACGCTCTCCATGGTCTCGCATGGGGTTGAGCATAGTTACAATTTTGGGGCAAAAGAAAATCCAAGAAAAAAAGCATTTTTGCTTACTTCGCTTGCTAAAGATGAGTTGACTGCACTTTGGAGCTAAGTCAAGCATTGTTGTTGTGTTGTGGAGGCCATTGGAAACTATTTTGGCTAACTACACTTGACTACGCTCTAGATTGGGGGAGAGCATAGTCCCACACTTAGAAAAAAAATGCAGAAAAAATGGTCATGTGCTAACTACATTCTCCACTAGAGGCTAACTATGCTTTGGGTTGGTGGAGAGCATAGTCCTGGGACTTTGAAAAATTTTTCAAAAAACTTGCTCCCTGCTGACTACACTCTCTATGAGAGGCTGACTATGCTCCCAACTGGGGGTGAGCATAGTCTCAACACTTAGAAAAAATTTGCAAAAACTGCCTTTTGTGCTAACTATGCTCTCCATGAGAGGCTAACTATGCTCTCAACTAGGGGAGAGCATAGTCCCAACACTTAGAAAAAATTTGCAAAAATTAGCTTTCATATTAATTACGCTCTCCACGAGAGGCTGACTACGCTCTAAACTAGAGGAGAGTGTAGTCCTAGCACTTCGAAAAAATTTGCAAAAAATTGGTTTTCGTGCTAACTAGGCTCTCCACAAGAGGCTGACTACACTCTCAATTGGGGAAAAGCATAGTTCCAGCGCTTAGAAAAAATTTGCAAAAATTGGCTTTCATGCTAATTAGACTTTCCATGAGAGGTTGACTATGCTCCCAATTGGAGGAGAGTGTAGTCCCAGCAATTAAAAAAAATTTGCAAAAAAAAAAACTAGCTTTCGTGCTAACTACGCTCTCCATGAGAGGTTGACTACACTCTCAACTGGCAGAGAGTGTAGTCCTAGCACTTAGAAAAAATTTGCAAAAAATTGGCTTTCATACTAACTACGCTCTCCATGAGAGGCTGACTACACTCTCAACTAAGGAAGAGCGTAGTCTCAACACTTAGCCAAAATTGTAGAAACTGGCCTTCGTGCTAACTACACTCTCAATTGGGTTTGAGCATAGTCTCAACACTTATCCAAAATTGTAGTCAGGATACCATAGTCTAGATTAGGTGGTGTTTTAGTTGCAGTATAGATCTGCATTGCAGAGGTGTGGTGGAGGTGTTAACTTGCATTGTAGTAGTTCTATTGATCTTCATTATTGGAGTTGTGGTGGATAGATTCGCAAGAGTTCCACAATGGTAGATTTGTTTAATTTTACTCTTCATCAGGAAAGTTCTTCTAACTTGCCTAAAATAGATTTCCTTCTTCTGGATGATATTTTTGATGTGGTTTCTAAAGATTTTGCAACACATTTTATTTTCCTTCAAATTGTGGGATTTCTACCAAGGTCATTGAGTATTCATACATAAATCCAAAGCCTCTTTTATCCCAGGGCATTTAAGTTTCCCATGCTCCTTACTACACTCGGAACTTTATCCTAGTGAAACTATTTGAGGCCTCTCAGGTCAAGAAGGTTGTCTATATCAAAATGTTTCCAACATGAAATGCAACTCTCATTGTGCATGCCTGGAAATTTGACTTTAATGTTAATGACCTAGCTTACAACACAATTTCATTTTATGTTGAATTACCAAACCTTCCCCTTATTATTTCATCTGTAGAAAGGAACATCGTGAGTACCCTCGATCCTATTATTTTTGACCATAGCACTATGATTAATGGAACTCAATTCCGTTGCTACTGTATCAAACTTAATATTGCTCAAAGAAAGACTTCATTAACCCTTGTAATTGGTGGAAAACTCTTCACTCAAAAAATAGATTATTTTTATCTCCCAAACTCCTATAGTTATTGTCATTAGGCCAAGCATCATATCTCAGCTTGCCCCTTCTTAGCAAAGAAAAAACACTCTGTTGAGTCTCAAAAAATTGATTTCCCAAATGCACTAGCATCCCATCCATCATTAGAATCCTTTATGTTTGGAACCTCTTCCAAAAATGTTCCAAAGTCTTTCTCTTCGACTAGCCCCTCCAACATACAAGCACCATGATGAACTAAGAAAAATTTAGTGCTAGATACCTTTAATCTTTATCTTCGTTTCTTTTGTTGTAGAAATTATCACCTTGTCTATGACTAACCTATGAGTCGTATCCCATGGAGAAATGGTTTAAAGTCAAAAGATCATCAATACATAAAACCAATGATTAGATCTAGATTCAATTGAGAACACTACACTTACAACTATCACCCATAAGTAAAAACAAAAATATTCATCTTAACTTTTAACATTAAGTTCAAAGATGGATACAATCAATTAAATCAAATTTAATTTAAATAAGTTTATGAAAAATAAGAAAGATTACAAAGGAGACATTACCTAATTTGTGACCCTGCTTTGTTGTCTCTACAATGCAACAACTTCACAATCTTAAAACATTGTTAGCTATTAATTTCCACAAAGCATCAATGCTCTTTCTTGACAATTTTGTGCACAAACAAAAATTCTAATATGGTGTGGTTCTCTCAATAGTATCCTCTCTATGTTTCTTCAATCCTTTTTTCTATTCTCCATCCCCTCTATTGCATTTGACTAAGGAATTTATAAGGACCAGTCTAGCACATGAGGAACCATCACCTATGCGTAACGGCCATAGCAATTACTACCCACTCATAACATCCACTGTAACATCCACAACCATCACCTGCATAGGTAACATTCACTATAATTTCCACTGCCACCACCCATGTAGGTAATGTTCACTGTAACATCCATCAATCATGTGGCAAAGAAATGCATAGCTTCCACCGCCCACATGTAGGTAACATTCACTATAACGTTCATTGATCATGTGGCAAAGAAACGTGCAACTCCCACTACCCACATGCAGGTAACAGTTGCAAGAACATGTAGTTGTAAAAATGGATGGGAACCACGCCTCATTACCCATGTAACATCTATTGCAAAAAAATGGCAATCTCCATTAGGGTAATGTGTAGGAAACAGCTGTAGTTACATGGTCAAAGAACATGGTTGATGGAGTGGCACACCCACATTGCAACACCAATATCCAAGTTGTAGTTCCATTATTACCATAAATCCTCAACATGCATTCCTATTACTACTGCAAAAACAAAACCAGAAACTAGACAACATAACAACAGTATAGATCAATGAGTTGGATTCTTCAACTACCATCACATGACTACCCAATAACAAAACCTGCACCTCTAGTTTGAGTGTTTAATACATAAAAACTAATAAATTAATAATAATAAACTAATACTCATCACTATAATAAACTAAAATACAATAACCTAAAACAAATTAAAATAACTAAAATAAACATTAATTAAATGATTAATAATATATAATTAAGATTTTAAAACTACCAATTTTGGGATTTAACATGCCACAATCAGGTTCACGTATGAAGATAACCACCACAGCACATGTCACTCCCTCAAAGTCATTTAATGACTTAGTCTTAGGTGAAGAGTTTGTGACATGCAATGGAAGGAAATGAGTTAAACCTTCCTCCTTTACAACTTCACCCTCCACTTCCTCTCTAATGAACACTTCCATAGCCCCTGTCATTACAAACAAGTCCTTTTCCATTCTCTCATAAGCAATGGAAGTTGATACTTTGACTTTCAAACCTTCTGTGAACTTTCATTCGACATGCCCTCTACTTCCCCATGAACCTCTTATTGTGGAACATTCAAGGCCTTATGAATAGGCTTTGATGAAAGCATGCAAGCAACTTTCTTTCCAGTCTAAATATTGCTTTCAATTTCATTCTCCTTCAAGAAATTAAGATTTCAATAGACCATTTATCTCTTTCAGCCCATTAGTTTCTCCCTCACTCATCAATTCTTGCTACTTCCCATGTTAGTGAGCAAGGGGGAGCTGCCATTATCTTCTCAACTTATTGGAAAGATAAAATCATTCAAAGCAGTTTCAATTTTGACCATATAGTTTCTTGGACTACCTTCTCCTTCTCACATGGTCCTTTCGATATCTACTCAATTTATGCCCCTAATGACTCTACAAAGCATGCTCTTTTATGGTAGGAACTAGTTAATTCTCTTTTCTCAGTACCTTGGATTTTTTAAGGAGATTTTAATATGGTAGAACTCTCTCAAGATGAGGTTGGGGGTGTTTTTTCAACTACCAAATTCTAAGTATCAAACCTAGTCAACCTTTAAGAAAAAGTTCTACCTCTCTGATGGGGTGGATGTCTTTACTAGTGATCTCCTTCATAGTTTTACTTGGAGCAATCTTTGTCTTGGGTAGGTTCACATCTACAGTTGGTTAGATAGGTTCTATTTTTTCACCCTTTCTTTCTAGCAAGCCTCCTCTACTACTATGGTTCATTAACACCCAACCTTATCAGGTCATCTTCACATCACTATATTTATTCAAAGTCATGGTAGCAACCACAAACATAATTTCCATCTTTTCCAACTACACAGTAATTACTTCTCTTCCCTTTCTACCCAACTTCTTCTCTCAAACCTTTGGAATTCCAAACCTAGGTTCTTAAATCATGTGGTTTGGATTAAATGGTGGCATTGTGCTTCTTGTAGAGTGTAGAACTTCACTCATTATTACAATAAGTGATGAGTGGCGAGGTACCCCTACACTCAACCATACGAATACGAGCGTGCACGAGTGATCCAGTCGAACTCCGCAGACTAAATGCCTTAACGCCACAAGAAACACTTGGGGTTAATCGTTCGTTGTCTTCCCAAGCTTGCTTGTATGTGTCACGGTGTATGGTTAAGCAAGTCTGAGGTATGTGATTTTTTTGGTATTTTTCAGTTTATCGCCTATGCTATGAGAGAAAAGGTTGAGAAACTAACTAACTCTAAATAATGTCCTAAGTCTAAATTAACTAGTGTCAGCATCCGTTCCCACTTACCGGACACACCCTGAACTATGCAACTGTGGCTACCAAACGCTAATCGTTACTGGGATCACCACACATAACGCAAGTGCTTGAAGTGGTCGTGCTGAGACACCTATTTAGCTTAAGTGTGATAAGCAGCCGATTCCTTGGCTAGCCGTACACACCCGTGGATGCTCGTAGCCAAGTCGTACTTATCACACGTTCTAGCCTAGCGATGAGTAGCCGATTCCTTAACTAGCCGTACACATTGGACTACCACTAGGATTACCAAGCGCAGATCCTAGAATACGCTACTGGGTTACCAAGCAGCCAATGCTCGTAGTTAAGTCGTACTCACGCATTACGACGAGCAGCCGATTCCTTGATTAGCCGTACACATCCGTAGATGCTTGTAATCAAGTCGTACTCGTACACACTAAGAAAGCAATAAATAACAACAATAATTAAAACCATGTACTGCAAGGTTTATCCAATCAAGTTCGTCTTTATTG
>MNCI01017655.1:288591-306383 GCA_015680685.1 Gnetum montanum
CCGATTCCTTGATTAGCCGTACACATCCGTAGATGCTTGTAATCAAGTCGTACTCGTACGCACTAGGAAAGCAATAAATAACAACAATAATTAAAACCATGTACTGCAAGGTTTATTCAATCAAGTTCGTCTTTATTGCCGTACACAACTTGTGTTCAGGTTACAAAGTTGCTCGAATAAAGAGTCGTTCACTCTAGGACTCCTACTGTAGGCACATGGGAAAAATTCTAACTCTGGAGGGATCAAACTGCCAGAGCTTCGCTACTTCTAGCCAGGATTGGGAAATAAGGGGAGTGCCGCCTCTTATTTATAGATATGGCGGTGGACCACGATATCGCGTACGCGATATCGTAGGGAAAGACGCGATATCGCGGCACTATGCATGTCGCGTCTCATCAATAAGGTAGTGGCCACTTGGGCCAGACAAGAGTACAACAACATCCACTTTACTATTGAACATCTAAATGATAGATTAGCTCAAGATCCTTTCAACACTCATGTTCACGAGAAGTTAGCTAGAGCCCGATTAGCCTTCCAACAATGGGATGTGTGCAACGCACAAAGTGCCTTAACTAAATATTCAAGATGAACATTGTAAGGAATTTTTCAAGTATCTAAATAGCTCTTCTACTTCACATTCTTTAGACAAAATTTCTAGAGATGATACCACCATCACTGACCACAATAGTATCCTCTCATTTCTTAAGAAGAATTTTGAAACCTTCTTTGCTACTACCCCTATGGATATATAATCATTTGAGGCTACTACCGTTAATTATCCAAGACTTATCAATTCTACTATGTTGCAAAGTTTAGAAGTCGATATTACTAAGGAGGAGCTTCAAGTGGCTTGTTCCAAGTTGAGTCTTGGGAAGGCTCTTGGTTATGATGGTTTCTCCATTGAATTTTTTCAAATTCATTAGGATTTGGTGGGAAATGATCTTTTCTAGGTTATCAAAGAGGCTATCCTTATTAGTTCCCTTAGGCCCAATTTAAATCAAGGAATTATTCATCTCATTCCTAAGTTTGAGGATCCTACCCGCATCTTTAATTGGTGTCCCATCACTCTTCTTAATGTGGTGTATAAAATTTGGGCCCAAGTGCTTAGCCTTACGTCTAAAGAAAATTCTTTGCTAAATTATATCTCCCTAGCAAACATGATTTTTTCTTGGTAGATATATTTTAAACAATGTGATTGTTGTGTGGGAAGGTCTCAAGTGGGCGGAGGATGACAATCAAGATATTCTCCTAATGATGCTTGACTATGCTAAGGCCTACAACAACATAAAGTGGAACTTTATTCTTTAAACCATGACTAAACTTGGTTTTGGCACTAAGTTCTTACATATAGTGAAATGCTTATTCTTGGATGCTACTGTGAGAATAGCCACTACCTTTGGCATCACCTCTCCCTTTCTTATCCATAGGTCAATGTAGCAAGGATGTCCTCTTGCCCCTTACCTATTCATCATCGTAGCTGACTTTCTTTGTTATTAGTTAAACTATGATATTCAAAATGAAGTTCTTACCGAGGTCTGCCTCTCTTCACCTCAACATTAGCTTCTTAACATGCATTTCACCAACGACTCCTTTTTTCTTATTCAAAACACTACTGCTAATTTGCAATGACTCTTATCTCAGATGGAGCAATATTGCTTACTCTCAAGTTCAACTATTAGTTGGGATAAATCTTCTATTTATAGATTTACCAATAAGTACAGTAACGTGACCAACTATAATTGGAAACTTCTTCAGGATCAAGATATCATTAAGATTTTGGGAATTCCCTTCCATTTTAAAGGTTCTACCTCTATTCTCTAGGAGCATGTTATTTTTTGGATTCAAAAAAAAATTGAAAAATTGAAGACTAAACCCCTCACTCTAGCTGGTAACTACCTTTTTTGTAAGTCTATATGTGTGTCTACCCATGTGTATCATTCTTTGTGTTAGGCCCCCTCCCAAGCTACTTATTAGAAGCTTGAACGATTATTTCAGGACTTCATGTGGTCCTCTAAAGATTCTCAAAAAAGCTTCCATCATGTTGCTTAGAATATTACTACTCTTTAATGAGTTGTAGTTGGCTGCATCGACTAGGCCTCGTTAACTTAGCCTTGTCAACTGGGCCTCGTCAACACATCATTTCATGCATCAACTAAGCCCCATCGACACAGGGTTTGCTTTTACCTATAAATATGAGCTCATCAGTTGCAGTTATGACATGTCTTGTAGTTGTAGTAGCAGAGCTCTTGTAGTTTCCCCATTTGAGAGTTAAAATATTTTCTTGAGTGCCCACAGTAGGAGTCACTGAGTGTACGGATCTTTATTCAAGCATTTTTGTATCTAAGCACAACAGTGTGTGGCAATAAAGATAAGCTTTTTGATAAACCTTGTAGCATTTTGGGATAGATTAAATATCTCATTCATGCATTTGATGTTTTCAATCAGTTATTTAATATTTTCTACTAATTAAGCTAATTAAGATAATTAAACAAGATAAGCTAGATAGATTAAATACATAAGTATGACCACTTCAACGTAACATATATTCACTTGGTAATCCCAGCAACGTTAATGCTTGGTGCACCCAGTAGTGTAGTGCTTGGTAACCTAACAGTGGATATGTGGGTTCAGGACATGTGTGGAAAGTGGGTATGAATGCTTCTGTTAGGATTAGTTAGAGACTAGTTAGTTAGATAATTTAGATTAGTCATTAAAGTACTCTATCTCTCTCTTCCAGCACCCAAAAACATAAAACATAAAATGAGGAAAAATGATATGCCTTGATTACTCTTAACCATACCATTATGCTTCACAAGCGTAATCATGAAGACAACAAATGACCTTAGGGTAAGGTTCACTTCCTAGAAGACTACGGTACCAAAAATTGTAAAGTCCATGGGAATTTGATTAGATCGTGCATGAATACTTTGTAATTCATATGGTTGGGTGTAGGGGTACCTCGTCACTCATTGCTTTTCCTAAGAATAAGGGTGGCTTAGGTCTTTTGAACTCTTTTAAGTAGGGGATTACCTTAGTTGCCAAGTGGTTGGTTCAGCATCTAGATGCCCCAAACATTATTGGGACTCTCCTTCAATTAAGGCTTCAACAAACATTTCTCAAAAATAAGCCCTTCTAGAAAGGATCCACTTCATTAATTGGATTCGTTTTCCCCACACTATCATTATTCCTAGATCTCATGTTTTCAAAAGCATTTGGAGGGTTTGGCAAATTCTACATTGTTATTGATGAGTGGGGAGGTACCCCTACACTCAACCATAAAAATACAAGCATTTCACGCATGATCCAGTCGAACTCCAAGGACCAAGTGCTTATGCGCCTTAATGGAACACTCAGGGTTAATCAATCGTTGTCTTCCCAAACTTACTTGTATTGTCACAGTTGTATGGTTAAGTAAGCTTGAGGTATATGATTTTTATAACTTTTGTATTTTTTATGTCTTCTGCTAATAAAGGAGGGGGAGAGAGAACTAAGTGGCTAACTTACATTAACTATTCATTAATTAAGTTCTAAATGTTCCTAACACCAGTATCCATTCCCACTTGTCGTACATATCTTGAACCAATGCAATGCTGCTGGGATTACCAAACGCTAATCGTTACTGAGTTACCAAGCGCTACACGCATGCTCGAAGTGGTCGTACTGAGTGTATTTAACTAAGGGGGTTGAAGGTTGAGAGAAATATTAATTAACTACGAAAGCGTTAAACAATCATTAATTACTAATTAGCTTAATTTGTATGCTGCAAGGTTTATCATAAAGTTCGTCTTTATTGCCGTACACAAAATTGTGCTCAGATACAAATTGCTCGAATAAAGATCCATTCACTCTATGACTCCTACTGCGGGCACATAGAAATAATTCTAACTTTGGAATGACAAAACTGCAAGAGTCTAGCTAAGGATCTAAATCTAATTATTTTGGAACCAAGGGTGCCACCTCTTATTTATAGAAGATGAGGCAGGACACGATATCGTGTATGCGATATTGTGTGGTGGATGTGATATCGCGTGCACGATATCGCGGTTCATTAGTTATATAGATTGAACTAATGTCAAGATCAACCCTACTCTTCTCTCTAAGTTGTGTCCATGGTAGTTACCTTTGTTACCTATTTCCCTTGCCATTATGAATGCTAAGGTTGCTACCTCTTGGTTTTGGAAGAGAATTATTTCTCTTAGCTATCTTAGACTTGCCAATCAATGGATTTCTTGGGAAGTGTTTAATAATTTGTATAAGGTGTCTAAAGCAATGCACCATTACTTGGCTCAAGTTTATACTTTTATTCATTGCCATTTGTAGTTGGACATTTTGGTGCAAAGTACTTTTCATGGCCTTCAATGGATTAATGAGTTGAAACTTCTACCTTATAAGTTGCATGTCCCCTTTCAACTTTTGCATGATTCATCAAGTATCATTCAACAATGTAATACGTATTAGCACAAACAAGGGTTAGAACAATTTTAGATCCCCCTCTTCCAATGTATTTGGAAACTACTAACTCTCCCTAAAATAAAACAGTTCCTTTGGTGTCTCCTTCACCAAGGTTTACATATCAACAAATGTCTCAAATATCTTGGGATGCACAGTTCTACTTGCCCTCTTTGTGGTGATAAAGAGGATTTTGTTCATGTGTTTTGGCAATGCCCCTTCGCATAGCACATGTGGACATGGGCCTCCAAAGTTATTCCATTGCGCAAGCTATCTAAAGATGATGTTATATTTGGCTTTTTGCCCATCATTTTTGCTAATTTCAAATTTTTTGTGGAAAGTTATTAGGCCTATTATTCTATATTAGATTTGGAAGTGTAGATATAATGTTATCTTTTAAAGGATTGATTATTCTAATATATGTCATCTAACTATTATGGAGAAATTGAAGATCTTTTGCCTTGTTCATTTCCAACTCAAATCTCAAGCATCAAAGTTCAAAATGGATATTCATCAGCTGATTCATCTCTTGCAGCCTTGGGAAAGACTTGTGATTTCAAGCAACCTTCTTTAACAAGATTCATTTAGGAGAGCCACTAAATGGAAGTCTCTTTGTTTATTCTTAGGTGTTATCTACCCTGTTTGATTTTCTGTCAGTGTTTCTCTTCGACTAGGTTAGTTGATCTTAGTAGATGGTAGTTCCCTAGATTGGATTTCTTCCTTTCAAGATCAGTTATTTATGAGGACATTTCCTAAAGTAACATCACTAGTAATTTAAGTTTTCCTTCTCTATTTAGTCTATGTGACTTAATGTGGATTATGTATTTGATACTCTTTTACTATTAATAAAACTTCCTTTTCGAGGTCCCACACCCCCCCTAATTGTTAGTCAAGTTGTTAGGTCACACCTCCTTAATTTTGAGAGGTTTTAAAAATAAAAATCCTAATAAAATGCACAAATTGTTAATTAAGTGTATAGCTTACACCCCCTTAATTTCAATAAAATTTTTAACTTAAAATCCTAATAAAATTCACTCTTCCGTAGAAGGGGTTTGCTGCCTTATGGTGAAGGGAGATTTTAATTTTTATAAGTGACGTGGCACTGGAACAGCGTCCCAACCACCATATTGGAGAGGCTCCCTTCATAGAGAAGTGTTCTATCATCCACCACTACAAGGTGCACTACAATAAAATGGGTGATTGAAAGTGTTTATGATTGGCTTTTACAGCTTTGCAAAAATCTACACCAAATCGAAACCCGCCAAGTTGGATTTTTAAAAAAACAACAAAATTGTGGAAAATCTTAATTTAAGATGTGGATTGATCGTAGGTTTATTACCCTTGCAGGCGGTTTCGGCTTGTTGGAGGTTATTGCGTGCGCTAGGGTTTGTGTCCCTTCTCAGTGTGTATCTATATATAGATCAGCTCCCTCCACATGGAATTCCGGCGTAGGATCTTCGTGGGAGAGAGAAACACGACGATTTTCTCTGCCTTCTCCGTTTCCATTTTACAATACACATAATTGTATCGACGCCGAAGAAAACGCTCCCCCTTGATTTGCACAGAGAAAGGCGAAAATCGTGCTTGGCTTGCAGAGGAGGAATCCAGAGGTAGAGCAAGAAAAATGCCTCCAAGAAATGCTAAGAGAGGTCCAGGAGCCTCCGGCGGTAAGAAAACTCCGGCGAAAACGCCGACTAAGTCGCCGAAATCTGCTGCAAAAGCCGAGGCGGCTGCTGCAAGCGTCGCCGTTGCAGAACAGCAGCAATCGCAGAAGGAGAAGGAGCAAAACATGGAAGCTGTTAAAGTCCAGCGACAGCAACAGCAACAGCAGCAGGATGTGCTTCCGGTTAAGGAAGATCGCGTTCCATTGCAGCCCTCTCATGGATCCGGAGCCGTCAAGCAAGGTACGCGTTTTCGTTAATGGTTTTTTTCTCGATTTCTGGATTTGTGTCTTTCAAACTAGGTTTTCGTTATCGAGGTCTTTGTTCTTCGTTTTGTCGCGATTTCGATGAATGATGAAGAAGAAGATGGAGTTGTCATAAGAGTTATTTTGTTAAAATTTGGTAGTCTGTGTGTTCTGAGATTGAGCTCTCTTAAATTCTACTTGTAGGTGCTCTGTCTGAGCAATAACTGTAAAGCATGCCTTTAAATCTGTTCGCGTGGCTTTCAAGCTTGTTTTAGGAAAAGTTAGAAAACTTATTCACGTTACTGAGATATGTCTGTGAGTGCCGGTTATAATGATGAGGAAAAATCTTCGGAAAAATCAGGGTTTTTATGACTTAATTTGAATGTTTTTGGCGTTCAGAGCCTGAAGAGGACACCAAGGCTGTATACGAGGAAGATGACAAAGGGGAGAGGTTGGAGCTTGATGACAATGAACCTGAATCAGAACCGGAAGAGGATGAGCCTGAGCATGATCCGATGAATGATGAAGAAATGATTGATGAGCAGAACGAGGAGGAAGGAGTGGATGATCGTTATGAGGATGTCGAAGAGGAAGATGAGGAAGAGGGAGTGGGCGATGATGTGGATGAAGAGGAGGAGGAGGAGGAGGATGAGGGCGGACATCATCTGGAAGAGGATGATGTGGATGATGAGCCCGATAATGAAGAGGAAGAGGAGGAGCAGCATCTGGTTGTTAAGGAACGCCGCAAGCGAAAGGAATTTGAGGTTTTTGTGGGAGGTTTGGATAAAGATGCAACAGAAGATGATCTCAAGAGAGTCTTCAGTGAAGTTGGGGAAGTTGTTGAAATTCGTCTCATGAGGAACCCTCAGACTCACAAGAACAAGGGTTTTGCTTTTATTCGATTCGGCACTGTTGAGGCGGCGAAGCGGGCTTGCACAGAACTTAAAAACCCACAGGTGCCTTTAAATGCATTTGGTCTGGTACATATGTTTCATTATAAAGCTGTTGAAGTTGGGCGTGGTAACTTCTTTCCATGAATGACAGGTTAGAGGAAAGGTGTGTGGCGTGTCAGCTAGTCAGGACAGTGATACCATTTTTGTTGGAAATATATGCAAGACCTGGACCAAAGAGGCTGTGAGTATCTGGACCACACTTAATTTAATCAACGATTTCTGACAGTGTGATTTCCTTATAACGCGTTTAATTCTTAATGAACTTCTGATAATTTTGCAATCAGTTGAAAGACAAACTAAAATACTACGGAGTTGAGAGTATACAAGATTTGACACTCGTTGAAGATCCCAAGGTTGAAGGAATGAACCGAGGCTTTGCTTTCTTGGAGTTCTCAAACCGTACCGATGCCATGAATTCATACAAGAGGCTTCAGAAACGGGATGTTGTTTTGGGTACCGATAGAACCGCCAAAGTGTCGTTTGCAGAAACATTTGTGGAACCAGATGAAGAGGTCATGGCACAGGTGAAACTTTAGCTCTATTTATATGAGAAGCCCTATTTTTTATGAATAAAAATGTATTTCGCATATACCTCAACTGACCAATGAATTTGTACAATTCTAGGTGAGAACTATATTTATTGATGGAATGCCACCTTCATGGGATGAGGACCGTGTTAAAGAAAGTCTTAAAAAGCACAAAGAAATTGAGAAAGTTCAATTGGCTCGTAATATGCCATCAGCCAGGCGTAGGGATTTTGGTTTTGTTACATTTTCAACGCACGATGCTGCGGTGGCATGCATTGAAGATGTTAATGCTAATGGTCTTCCTGATGGTGATAACAAGGTATCTGAAGTTTTCGAAATTGTTAGAAAGCTTTTAGGGTTTATTCATTTTTACAGTGAAGTGTTGGAACTTTTGTTTTATGGTTTGTGTTTTTAAATTGAACATTCAGGTGAAGGTGAAAGCCAGACTTTCAAAGCCTCACCAGAAAGGAAGGTTACTGAAACAGGGAGTTAGAGGAGGATATGTGATTGGGCGTGGAGGACGTGGAAGCAGGGTTCCATGGAGCAGGTATCCTAGTCATTTTGAGGCACGAAGATTTGCAGGTCGTGGTGGTAGATTTCTTGGTCGTGGTGCTGCCTTTGCTGCTCGTGGGATGAGGCGTCCGAGCCTACGCAGTCCTTTGCCTCCTCCACCTGAAAGAGTTCCAGGTAGACATCTGCCTCCAGTGGAGAGGGTTCGAGATAGACGTCCACCTCGTAAGTACCGTTTTCATAAACATCAGACCTTGTTGTCTAAATATGAGTTTTTGGTAGACAGATCCTATAACAATTTGTTTGGTAAACAGCTCCTGTGTATGCAAGAAGTAGCTCTAGGAGGGATTATGGAAGGAGAGAAGATCCTTATGATGATCGTCCAGTCCGATCAAGCAGGTCCTCTGGTGATTACTCTCCTCGGGGACCTCCAATGAGGAGATCTTCATATAGAGATAGCTATCCATCTCGGGGCTCGGCTTACACTGATCCTGCTCCTCCTCCTCGTGGTGTTTCAAGACCTTCCTCGCGAAGGCCATCTTATCCAGAAGAAAGCTTCAGTCGTGGTGTGGAGAAGTCTTACAGGGAAGGTCGTGGGAGGGATTATGACACAGTTTCTGGGTCCAAACGACCATATTCTGCCATGGTATATTTTCAGTCTTGATAAATGTATTATGCTGGGTGTAATTAAAAAGGGTCTGATTGTTCTGTTTTTGGAATCAAATTACCAGGATCGTTCACCTAGATATGATGATGCTGCATTGAGGCATTCAAGGGCTCGCTTAGATTATGGTGTTGGTGGTGGGGCATCTCAGTATGGGGACTACGGTGAATCAAGGTAATTGCAGTTGGTATCATTTAAGTTGCATTGTTGACTACTACCTTCATTTTTAATGTTTGATTATGATTTGGGTTATTTCAGGCTTGGTAGAGGATCCCAAATGGGATATGGAAGTTCTAGGCAAGAATCATCATATGGCTTGTATGATGGACGTCAGTCTGGTATGGGTTATGGAGGAGGTATGCAGCGGGAGAAATTCTTAATGCATCAGTCTTATGTGTTCGGTGTTTAAAAGACGTTTTCGAATATGTTTTAGCTGCCCCTTTATTCTTTAAATCTCATTTTTCTTTTTGCAATTTTTAAGGATCTATGGGAGGTGAGGCTGGCGGTGTGTACTCTAGTTACAGTAGTGATTATCTTTCAAGTGGGGCTGATGTAAGTTTGACTAATCAGAGACTGACTAAGGGGCTGATGCTATCTTTTATGCTTGTTTTAAATAATAATCAGATTGTTTTAAATACATAAAAAGATAGCATCAGCCCCTTTATCTTTTATGCTTGTTTTAAATTATTATTTTAAAATGGACCATTGGGTGCATAATCTATTTTTATGGTTTTTGTTTTTTGGTTACAGATTGGTGGCAGTTCTTATTCATCCATGTATTCTTCTCGTGGTGTTGGTGGTTATATGCCTGGGGGTGGATCTGGCTCGTACTATTAATTTGTAAGTTAAATCTCTTTTCATTGACTCTTTGCCATGGTTTTTTGTTTGTGTTTTTACCCCTATGGCTTGATAGTTGAAATTCTCAGAAGCGTTAATGTGTGAAGTAAATAAAATTCAATTGTGAATTGTCTCCTTATTCCTCTCATTAGCTACAGATTTCATTTAAGATGATGTAGGCTGGCTTACAAGTTTCAGGTTTCTTTTACGGATATTTTTCATTTGAGCAAGCCAGCTTGTATTATATAGTTACCAAGGAGAAAGATGTAATGAAGGCAGAAATCTGAGAAGTTCTGTATGGCATTTAAAATTGTTTACAAGTGAAAGATGTAATGAAGCTGCAATGATATTCATGAAAGATGTGGTTTAGGAAAAAGGAATGGCTAGCAGATTAAAGTTTGGACTTGCTTATGACTAGACACTTCGGTGAATCTGGCTGATCACAGTTTGATCATGTGTTGGAACTTGAAAGTTGATGTAACTTAGATTTTAAGTTTATTGGGGTATAAGAATTTTAGAGTTTTTTAAATTGTTTTTTTAATTGATGGAAATCTACAGCAAATATGGTGAAAGTTCTAACAAGGAATGGTTTATCGGATGCAATTGCACTGGCATTTGCCAGAAAGTGGATATCGCATACTTGCACATTATATTTTCCTTTATAGAGCGTTCAAGTATACCTTCAAATCGTTTTTGTAGACGTTTTTCAGGATTGGTTATTTCTGTTAAAATGGTTAAGTTTATATCAGAAAACAAGAAAAGAGAGCTATCGAAGGTACAGACATCAAAAGCTCAAAAGTGAAGAATGTCTTTCTTTAATGTTTGCAATGGTTTTGCACTTACGAGTTCACAGCGGTGTGAAAATCAATAAGGTGACAAATCTACTGTTCCGTGAAAATCAATAAGGTGACAAATCTACTGTTGTTCCGTGAAAATCAATAAGGTGACAAATTCACTGTTCTGCGAAAATCAATAAGGCGACAAATCTAGTCATCTTTAACATGAAAGTTGTTTGAATTGTGATTAATTGAGTTTGAGTATTACTTAAGGCAAGGAAATTCTAATGTGGAATGAAGTTGCTTGGTAAAACAAGACATGATATTTTGTCAAAGTATAATCTTCTCATTGCGATGTTCACAACCTTGGACAGTTATCCAACTCCATTTGCTTGACTTGGCAGTTGAAGTTAGTTACTTGTTTAAGAAAATTGTATTGATGATTATCCGAAATATGGGAATGCTTTTAGGAGCCACTGGTACCGAGTTGTAAGTAAAAATTCTAACATGAGCAACCAATTTATGAACCTTTTTTTTCCTCAAAAGGACATTTTCCAAGAAACATGAGGAACCAATTTATGTCTGAAATAGGGAATACCGAGTTGGAAGCGTTTTCTGGACCTTCTTATTAGAATTTGTCCTTATTTCCATAGTATAGAATTTTATCATTCTCGATGTCTGTCACCTTAAAGTTTGCTTGGGAGATAATAGTGGCTAAAATTAGATAACGTAATTTCTTTAAAACGTACATCACATCAGATTCATGATTCTTTCCTTTCTTTAACTGATTTTATTTAAGTACATTTTTACAAGGAGCTTCCAGTTTTTCTTTCAGAAGTTCTCTGCTGACATGATTTATTTTGCTGTTATCTGTAATCATCCATAGCTATTTTCCTTTTTGGGATTGCAGCATTTTTTATCAGTAAATAATCTGACATTAGAGGTTTTTTATTTACATGTTTTGGATAAGATTCTTGGAAAGCTATTATTTATGTGGTTAAAATTAGTGCAAAACTATGCTTGCTTATGAGCGTATTTGAAGTGCAGTTGACGTGTCATTGCTCCGTAATCACTTTGCTGTGCTTAGTCCCTCTGAAGGAAAACATCGGTTATGCTTTAATTAAACATCCGAACTATCGCTGTGTTATTTGCAAACTATGTATGCCATGTAGAGTTAATGATTTCAAATAGTAAATAATTACACGTATCTTTGAAGCTTAGTTTTTATTTGACTTTTATTTTAGTACCTTCTAGGATGGGTGTATATTTGTTATTTCGCAAATAATTTAGCACGTGGAATATCCTTGTGGGTTGAACTGATTCTATTTGAATCACTTTCCATTGTTTGTTTGCCAGTGTGGGCTGAAGATGCTTAGGAATAATAGTAGGGAGTGTTTAGTAGATAGCTATTGCTGTTCTCCACAATTTGTACCTTTATAATTTTTGATTGTGAAATTTTCTTGAGACTACATGCTTTTAAGGCCTTTATGTTGAATGTTTTTCATATACAATGGTCTTTTTGCAGCATCCACATTATTCTTCACACAAATATATATTTTTGAAACCTTGTATAGGAGGTTACATATATCATTTGATTGAACCATGAGCTTTTTGTCAAACATGATAAATTCATTGTAAGGGTCATGAGGAGAGACATTTAACTTCCTTATTCGAGTTAACGCAACTTTTGGCATTTATATGTTATCTTATGTGTTGCTTCATTTTTTTGGGGGGTTGTTTGAGTGGAGAGTGTTTTTCCTTCAATTCTAGCCGGCTAAGAATATCTGAATTGTTGTGTTGCCATTTTTCCTTTAAATCTCGTGAGTTCATTGCTGGAATTCTTATTGCATACGAATACCAAAAATATGAATTTGGGGTAGTGCTGTACCTTTGTTAAAGTTGGCTTTTATCTTCGAAAATTAGTTTGCGTTATGAGATTTTTCACGGGAACTCGTTAGATTCTAAAGACAATATATTAGTTCTAAGCACAAGCATACGATAGGTCAATTGTTAAATCGAGACTATAGTATGGAGAAGTTATTTGAATAATTCTTTGATAATTTTGATTCTATCAACGACACTTTTATGTCAGGTGTTGATAGGTTAGGCTTCTTTTCAAAATTTTTTTTCTTCTCGTATTTCGTCAATTCAAAATTTTGTTGTCGATCAAGCTCATCATGGATTATTGAAAAAATTTATTCTATCTGTATATCAAGCTTTCCACGGATTACTGGGACTTGCACATAATAGCAAGTTTTTGATGGAAGTATGGTTAGTTGGGGTATCTTGTTTGATTCTGTTATATATAATGTGTATAATGTAAGAGGGGCGTTTCCAAAACCTTTTAAATGTGTGTTGGAACGTTGTTCAAATTCTTATTGTAATAAAGAAGCAAACAAACAAGCATGTTGCAGTGTTTAATGCAACTTGCTTGTTTGGTATCACGAATTCTATATTTATTTTTATGTATTGGTGAGATTTGAGAGCATTTTTACGAAACGTTGAATAAATATGACACTGTTTTCTCTAAACTATAAAAGTAAAATTGTAAAATATGACGTTGCAGCGTAATGCTAAGAGCCTTAGCATTGAAATCCGAATTCAAGTAAAGCGGAGAAGACGGTTCTAATCGTTAAAAAGCCTTTTTAACCCTAACGTTAAAATTTTTTTAATCCAAAAAAGTCTCTGATTCGGCCTAAGCTACATTAACAAGGCCAGATCATACAGGCACATGACTTGTAAAGCTTTAAAGGAATTTTATAGTATTAAATATGAAATAATTCAATAATGGTTACGATGCCAGTATTGGTTGACGGAGCATAATCATTAACTTGTCAAAAAATGTTTTTGCAACTTTCCTTTGAACATTAAATAATTCAATAGCTATAAAGTTCTGCAACTTTGTTACAGTTTAAATAATGATATAATATTTAAATAATGAAGGGAAAATAATGCATTGAATTTAAGTGGTTGGACTACTTTGGAAACTATGATATCTTTAAACTTTTTTAAAAGGATAGGGAGAACTTCAAATTTGAAGTAGATGGAATTTGAAATTAACGTTGGAACATTTGATGCCTATTTATTTTAAATGTATAAATAACTGTAATAAAAAATAACTTACAGGGTATTGTTGATACTAGTGATCATCTTTAAAATCACTGCATAAGATAGGTTATCCCTTTATGGTGTGAAGTGTCATGGAGTATCATATAGAGTGGTTTAAACTTTTGCAAGTTAATTGATGAGTGGTAAGTATGTTTTGTTTACAAGAATGTAAATCTATGAGCTTAGTAGACCTTGTTTACTAATATAAATAATAAATATGAGCATAGTAGGCCTTGGTTGCTACTATACACAATAAATATAAATGAAAGCATTGTAGAAAAATATTTATTGATTTATAAGTAACATCAAATTTGAGAAATGTAAATCTATTCAAGTGTTGGAGTGATGTCAAACCATTGACTTAGATAAGCAACTTGAAGCACTATTGACTAGCCTTTGTGGTTCATGCTTGGAATGATATATGTTACTAACCTTTGCAGTTGCACCTTTGGTTTCCATCTTATTCATACTTGAGAAGTATAGTTATGTAGTGAATGAGTATTAGCATTGGTTTCCATCTTATTCATACTTGAGAAGTATAGTTATGTAGTGAATGAGTATTAGCTTTTCCCTACATGTACCCCATGTAAATAAGATAGGCGAAGATAGAACTAAGAAGTAACAATGCTGAAAGAAGTTTAGAAGACTAATATAGTTTTGTGAAATACTTTCTTATTCATGTTTGTAATGCTAGACCTTCATTTGCACATGGTGTATGTTGGGTTTGAATAATTATCTTGATGTAATTCCAACTTTGGAATAAAGTAAGATGGAATTTGATTAATAAGTTTTCAATGCAATTTTGATGGCTAAGTTATCCTTTTATTTAAGAATTGAAAATATTTTGTGTTTAATTGTTTAAGTTGGAAAATGAGTTTAAGTTTTGTTATGCTTTATTGGATTAAAAAAAACATTTAACTCAAGGATTGTAAGTTATTTTATTGGGTATGACATTGACATTGGCTATCCATAGCAAATGTTTAGGACATGTGCATCCCATCCCCATTACAAAGGTTACCACCTTTACCAAAAAATAGACATGGTCACATTCAGTTATTGGTAGCTAGTGTGTTGGTGTAGCATCCATATTTAAAATAAAATAAAAAAAAAAAATAAAAAAAATGCTTAGTGAATTACTAACTTATAATGACTAATAATCTATTGCTTCGGTGTTGATGAGTGGTGAGGTACCCCTACACTCAACCATATGAATACAAGTGTTTCATGCATGATCTAGTCAAACTCCACAGACGGGCTAGTTGTAGTATCTAGATAGTTACTTGTTGATTGCAGTTCACTGTCTTTTCACCTGGACTAGTATTTGCTTTGTCACGTATGGTTAAGTCCAGAGTGAGGTGTATGATGTGTTCCTAAACTAATGCTACTCGTGGAAGCAATGGAAAATAATCTTTACTTAAGCTAGGAGGAAAAAGGAGAGAGAGTTAAGCTAATATGAGATAGGGGGAGAGAATCTAAGCTAGCCTAAGTGTGATGAGCATACATTTCTTAATCATCTGTACATATCTTGGACCCTGTGCACGACTACCACTAGGATTACCAAGCGCATGGCCTAGGTACACTACTGAGATACCAAGTAGTCACTTAATGGCGCGTGATTAAGTTGTACTCATTCTGTGTTTAATAGGAGTTTAGGGTAAAGAGATAACTACGAAAGCAATAAATAACAATAACAATTAAATAATTAAACTAAGTGAATGCTGTAATGATGAAGTAATCCCGATCTTTATTTCTGGTCTTGTGCGTGTCCAAGTACATCACACTCAAATAAAGGATGGCGTACAATTACAATCATCACACTGCGGGCATGCACTGAGAAATAATTCTAACTCTAAGAAGGAAAAACTACCAAAGTTTGGGTAAGGGACTAAAAACTAAAGTGAAAACCAAGGGCATCGCTTCTTATTTATAGGCGAGGAGACAAGCCCCGATATTAGGTATCTAACATTGCATGGTTGGATCCGATATCACGGACTCGATATTGCGAACGTCATATTGCAGTTCATCATACCCCCATGACTAAATAACAACTTGTCCTCAAGTTAAAGAAAGTAAGGAACAAGTTCAATTGATTACACAATGGATAGGTATGGGATTATTGACTAACTAGAAATTTATTCATGCCACAGTGGAGAGTCAAACACAACAAAATTGGGACACAGACACAGAATTACAAAATTTATTGGAACTCATGTGATTTTCTTGTGGTGGTGGCTCCTCTATGGGTGCCTTTCCTTTGTTCTATGCTACAGGCTTCTAAGAGTGATACCGTTGAAGAAGTGCCTGACGTTTCTCCTCTTCTATCCATAGATTATGAGCCATCCATGCTAATGTTCCAATGTTTGATGGAGTCGACACTTTCCATGAACATGGCAACTGCGGGAACACTTGATTGGCCTTGACATGCCATGCTGCAAATAGCTGTTGTTCCTCTTCATAGGCTTAGGCTCTGACCTCTCCACCTTTTGCTTGGACAGATTGTGTAGTAACAGGAGTTCTTTGATGGATGCTGAATGATTGTGCCTCCTGCGCCACATGTTATGCATGAGGTCCTTGGCTTCTACCTCCCCCTAGGCATTTAGTTGCACCTTGAGAAGGTCCTTGTTGTCCTCTTTTAGGGGCCATCTATAATCACACAAAGATCAATTGTTAGTAAGGTTATTGAAAGAAGTTCAATTATTTCATACCTTACTCATTACCTTTAATAAATGTTGAAGTCTTTACTTAGTGTGATTTTAGAGTTAGAAATTTTTTCAAGGAAGTTGCCTTAAAAGTTTAATGTCGGACCTGGTTTGTTTAGGTGACACATCAGAGGACACGTAATGGTTTTGAGAAATGTTTGATAAAATGATGATAAAGGAAAGAATAGATTTGGCAATGAAGTACTCGGAGGGTATAAAATGATGTGGTAGTGTGCAACAAGTACAAATTACAAAAGTCATGCAAGTGGGTCTTCCCTAAAGCAGGTTTCAACCTATAATGTCCTTGTGTAACCACACCTTAAAATGTTTGTAGGCACTAGAAGGGTTAAATGTAATCTACATTGATGTAAGAAAACACACACATGTAGATACTATCGTGATGAGGTATAAATTCAATGCTACACAAGTCACGAGTCCCAATTACATGAATAGCGAGGTGAGAAGAATTGAAGAAGGGATTGTAGAGATTGGGACATGAGGTAACTAACCTAGGGCACAATGAATCTTGACCATAGGGCATGATTAATGTGTCATTAACCTGTTGCTCCAAAATCAGGACCAAGTCCATTTCTCTGATCAGTGACATCGCATTGTTTCATCCCAATGATATACAACCATAATAGCATCATGATAGCAAGGAGTACGATCACTTGGCGTTTTGCGCAAGGGAGGAGTGATTTAAATTTGTTTGTGGCACACACTTTTTTACTTACTTTTTTTTTCTCAATGCTTAATCTAGAGAAGCTGCCAACCTTCAGGCATGGGTGCATGTCTTTCTAGTGGGACCCCCTAGAGCAGCATTGGATTTTTAAGTGCCTTTTGATTACTCTTATTCCCATTTTTCGTTAGATCTACAAGGATCTTAGTACAACTAGGCTGCATGATAACTCCTATAGATGTCATCAAAGAGAATCCACAAGTCCCCTTGATGTCACACCTTGGTCATTCCTTGCTTGGTCCATCCTTCTTCACTCTGGGCATAATGAGCACAAAATTACTTTAAGTTTTAATGATGTCAAGAATATCATTGTACCCAGAGTAGAACCTCTTATTAATAGAATGGGTGGATGGATGTTGTGGGCTCACTATTCAAATAATTAGTCACTTGAGACTTGATAGCATAAAAAAACACCTCAACCAATGGTTAACATGAGTGTTTGATTCCTAGATGAGATTACTCATAAAAAGGTAAAAAGATAAAAAGACAAAAGGCAAAAAGATCAAACAATAAGTTGAAAAGTGAAAAATTGAAAAACAAAAATTTCAAAATCAAAGAAAATGAAAAATATTTATTAATCCTGCTTGTTATTAGAATGGGGGGTATCCCCCATAACTAAATAGT